>JAUPMG010158720.1:0-24519 GCA_031762675.1 Pachysandra terminalis | reverse complement strand
ATCTTCTTAGCATATTTTGAAGTTTGACTTGCTCCTCATCTTCAGCCTTGGCCCTTGTTTCCTTTTAAGTTCAATTAGGCTTGTCTTAAGCCTGGTTTCTTAATTCTTCACCAAACCTGAAAATAAACATGAAAGCATCAATTCTCTCAATTATGCTTGGCAAGAAAGACTAATAAACATGAATAACTAGGTTAAAATGGTAAAATGCTTGGCACTTATCAGCTGTCCTAAACGTGATGCAAAAGACAAAAGCCCAATGTTAATGTCTCAGTCTACTAGTGGTATGACACTTAAGAGTTTTAAATTGAACCAAGAGCAATATCGTGAATATTTGGCAATTATAACTATCAAGCACAACTACCCATTCCAATTTGTTGAGCATGAAGTTATTAGGGATGTGCATGCTTACTACAATGATGCCAAAACAATCTCCCACAATACGGCCAAGGCTGATGTGTTAAGGATTTATAAAAGGGAGAAAGTGAAACTACAACTTGTGTTGCAGTCTACCCCTAGTAGGATTTTTTTGACATCAGATTTATGGAGTTCAATTACAATAGATGGTTATATTTGTGTTACAGCTCACTTTATTGATAAGGAATGGAAGTTGAACAAAAAAAGTTATAAACTTTAGGTATATGCCTAGTCCACACACAGGTGTAGCTATTTAGACTAAGATGTCTAGCATGTTAAACAAGTGGGGCATTGAGAGGAAGTTGTTCTCAATTACCTTAGACAATGATCGTGCAAATGAAACATTTATTGACTCTTATCAAAATAAGTTTAACCTAAAGGATGCACTTTACTTGGGGGCCACGTCTTCCGCATTTGTTGTTGTGCTCACATTTAGAATCTCATAGTTCAAGAAGGATTGAAAGAGGTAGATGAATCTATTCATAAAATTCGTGAAAGTGTGAAATTTTTAAGGGTTCACAATCAAGAAAAGAGAGATTCAAATCATGTTTGAATGAGTTATCTTTGGATGGTAAGAAGGGGGTTTGCATCAAGATGTTCCTACGAAGTGGAATTCCACTTACATGATGCTTGAAAGTGCTTCGTTCTATCACCTTGCATTTCTTCAATTGGAATTATCTGATCCAAATTATCAACACTGCCCATCAGAAGAAGAGTGGCAAAGGATTGACAGGATTACTAAATTCTTGAAGCTTTTCTATGATCTTAATAAATCATTTTCAATAACCAAGTATCCGATTGCTAATCTTTACTTTCAAGGTGTATGGAGGATTCAGTTGAGGTTGAAAGAGGAGTTGGAAGATAGAGTTCTATTTATGATAAACATGGCTCGTCGAATGCAAGGCAAGTTTGATAAGTACTGGATAGATTACAGTATCATACTTGCTATTGTAGTGATTTTGGACCCTCGTTATAAATTAAAAATGGTGGACTACTTCTACGCAAAGCTATATTTAAGTGGAGGAAAAAATTATGGGTTGATTGTTCATGAAGCACTTTATGCACTTTTTCATCAGTATATGATTCGTTCTTCTTCTTCATCTTCTATCGCTCCACTACATAGTTCGATTATTAGTCATGCCCCCATTGGTGATGATATTGATAGCAGAGTGGAAATGCAGGTAATTCTCATTATACAAAATTTATTTTTATATCAACTTTTCATGTGCATTCTTATTTCTTACTATATTTGTTAAGTTATATATTTTTAAATTTCCATGTTGTAGGATTATGATACATTTCAGGGCTAAGATTCTGCTATACAAGTAAAGCGATCATAGTTGGAGATGTACTTAGAAGAGAAAACTTATGAACGGAAGCTTCCATTAGATATTTTGATGTATTGGAAATCTAAAGAATATCAATTTCCTGAACTTTCTTCCATGGCTCGTGATGTGCTGACGATTCCTATTTCAACAGCTGCATCAGAGGCAGCTTTCAATGTTGGTGGTAGAACATTAGAACAGTATCGTAGTTCTCTTACACTAGAGAATGTTGAGGCGTTGATATGCTTTCGAGATTTCTTGTTTGGATCCTCAGGTAATCAACTTTAATTTTAATTAATGATGATGATGATTTAATGTTCTCTTTGAATTAGGTATTGGATAAGGATAACTATGTATGTAACCAGCATTAGATACGAATAATTCAATTTCTTGTCTTACAATTAGGTGTAGCACCTATAAATGGAAATGATTATAATGTGGAGGATATTATTGGAGATTTTATGAAAGTGGATCTTACAGAACCAGCATCTATGTCGACCTCTAACAATGTCCATGTTGTGGAATGAGGGTTGGTAAAAGTAATTATTATTCCTTGATAACTTTATATATCTTTTTATTTTTTTTATTAGTTTCTTAAATTATTCTGCAAATTGATGGTTATTTTGTTTGTATAGGCTAGGTGAAAATGGAAATCTTCAAGATTGGGCAATGGAAGAAGATGCTTGCTAAGTTGTTTTTGACTTGTAGTGTGGAAAGGCTTTCATTAGGATTTTTACTTTTGTTTTTAGTTTACTGGAGGTTGAAATTATGGATCATTAATTTGTATTGGATGTGGACTGTGTGAGGATCTAGCAGACTTGTTTTTATTGGTATTTAGACTTTGGTTTTCGTTTATAGGAGATTGTATAATTTGTATTTATGGATCATTAATTTGCATTGGATGTGATGTGGATTGTGGAGATCTAGCTGATTTGCTAACTATGCATAGTATATTAATTTTTTGTTTTGAATATTGATAATTCTCAGTTAATTTGTTATAACTTGCATTAATGAATTATTGTATTAGGTTTCTTGTTCTTGATATATGTTATTTCCGTATTCTATTGTTTTTACAGGGTGATAACTTATTATATAGCTTACAAGTAATGTAAGTGCGCAGTTGCTTTACATAGGTTTATTATTGTTTTTGCAGGTGTTTTTTTAATAAGATATTGCCTATTGGAATTTGTCACATCACCTAGACAACTAGACTATTACTGGAATTTTTTTTATTCATAGGGTATTACTATTTTCCTATTTTTATATTTCATAGGTTAAAATATGTTTTTAATTTACAATATCTATTAAAAATATAATGTTAAATAGGTGAAGTGAATGATTTATGATTTTATTAATTTTAAATTAAATTAAATTAATTTTAAATTAAATTAATTAAATAATTAATTATTTAAAATTTAAGCGGGTTCAACCCGTTTTAGGGCGAGTTGGGTTTGGGTTCAGGTTTTCCTGACCCATTGGTAAACGGGTCAAACCTGACCCAACCCGTTTACAACCCAACCCTTTGGTAATGACCCTGACCCTACCATTTAATTTGATAATTAAATGGTAGTTAATTCTTACTTTAAACCTTAGGATTTAATTGAAATAAGAGGGGTTGAATTGGACCCTTATGTGATTTGGAGGAAATAGACCATAACTTGTGTAATTTTTGTGAACTAGTTGGACTAGGCTTGGACTCTACACAATGAACTCGAATTGGAAGATGGATGAGTCGAATACCCATTGGGCCAAGGTAAGGGTAATTAAGTAAAGTACTATTTTATTTGAATTAAAAGAGTGGGATAATGGAAATCATCCAGTAACCCACGTACCTTTGCAAAACAAGAGAGAGAAACTGTCTTTGGGATTCACACGACCAAAACAAAAGAGAGAGGAGGAAATCTGGGTTTTGAAGGAAAAAGGAAAGAGAAGAAGGCAAAAAAGGAAACTTGTTGATCATTTGTTGCTGAGAAATCTGCAGAAAACATATCTAAGAAGAAAGAGGTAGAGATTCCCATCGATTTTACGATAATTATATCCATGGATCTTAATGATGCTATAGTTAGAAGTTGGATGCATGGTTTCATGATTTTAGGCATGATCTGAACAGTGATCTTATAGCATGTTATATATAAGCATTGAATAACATATTATGAATGATTGTATGTCTACATGATTAAGCATGTTTAGATTAAGTTTAATGTATTATGATGATCCTATGAATTCTTATAATTAATTATGATTTTCTGGAATTAATTCAAGTATGTTCATTGATTTGGATAATGAAGATCTACATGTATAGTCTGGATTTGATAGGTTAGGTTTTGATCAATTGTATGATGATTTGAAGTTAATATTTGATGGTTAGAAGTATAAAAATATGTGTTTGAGAGTATGGGCACGAAGCCCTAGAAGAAAAACCAATTTCTAGGCTGAAATAGGTTCTTAGTAGGACTCTCGGTAGATATCGAGACATCTACCGAAAAAGCCTAGAAAATACACTCTCTCTGGACAACCTACCGAGGCTCGGTAGATCATCTACCGAGATTCTCGGTAGGAACCTCAACAGGTACCGAGCCCCAAATGGAGCTAAATTTTAGGGAAGGTTCCCTTGAGGTGTTTTGCACATGGGTATAAGGTTGGTTTATCTACAAGATAAGGTTGGAATGGTTAGCAACGTTAACATAGGAAATTGAGTGGTTTGAGTGGTGCTTGTAGCATTCACTGTTCTATCTTATGATTGGTTCCAATGTTGATTTGCATCATGTATGAATGGTGTTGGGAGTATCCACTACCTGTGTATTGATTATGATGTACGGATTATGTTTGTGAGTGGTGCTGGGAGTATCCACTGTTGATTGTGATTGGGGCTGGGAGTATCCACGGATGTCAATGGGATTAATTATGTATTGTTTATGAATGATTTGTGAGTGGTGCTGGGAGCATCCACTTGAAGTCAATGGGATTGACTATGTTTATGTACTGGTGTGTTTCACCGTATGGTGAAAGTCCCTTAAGGAATGGAATTTGTGTACTAGTGTGTACCACCTTGTGGTGAAAGTCACTTAAGGAATGGTTTGGTATACTGGTGTATTCTACCATGTGGTGAAAGTCCCTTAAAGAATAATGGTAAAGGAATGGTGTATTATACCGTGGGTGTGAGTACCTTAAAGAATGGAATGGTGGCATTCTTCCGTGGGTACAACTCCCGTAAAAGAATGGGTTGAATGGTCGTATGATTGAATGAGCATGTGATTGGGCTAGGCCTAATTATCCCGCATTGCATATGCATATCATCCACATTTCATTATTCATTATTGCATCATACTACATTGCATTGATCATTGCACATGATCAATTGAAGTGAATGTTTGTGTATCTCCACATGTTGATTATTTATGCTTGTGTTTGGATCGTACTTGTTTGTCATGGTGTGACCATGTGGATACTTGTTTGACATGGTGGGACCATGTGGATACTTGTTTGGCATGGTGGGACCATGTGTTTACTTGTTTTGCATGGTGGGATCATGTGGTGTATTTGTTATGCATAGTAGGACTATATGGTTTATGTGTTGTGCATGATGGGATCATGTAGGTTATGTTTTGATGCATAGTGGGACTATGTGGATTGGGTTTGAATGCATGATGGGATCTTGTGTGCCCTATTTTTTAACTTGTTGGTACCATGTGAACAATTGTTATAATATGATCTAACTACTTCTGTGATTTTCAAGTGTAATGGGATTACAATGTTGAATGTGATCTATTTATTAAATATGTGTGATTTAATATGATGACGAGCATGTTAATACATTATGACTGTGGTATCATCTGTTGATTGAAATTGTATGAATTAAACCTATGTTGTTATGCAATTATGAAGATAGTTGTTGTAACTTCTCTAGATTTCTCTACGAGGCTTCGGCTGACCCTTATATTGAAATAGATGATCAATTCGTTTGATGTGCCGATCTGGAGAGGAGATTCTTTTAGTTTCAGATACTAGACCTATTTATGATGGTTTATATTTGGTTTTTATTGACTTGGTTTCAACCCCGAGTGGGCTTGAACTTGTAATAGATTAGAATTCATTTTCTTTTATGTGGGTTAAGCTTAACAGACGTGAGTTGAGCTACAGGTTTTATTTATTTAAGACTTCCGCTGATTTTTGGTATTAGACTTTGCTTAACTAGGATAATGGTTATGTATTGTGAATGGATATCCGCGTCCACGTGGTGGATCCGAAGGTTATTCCCTTGGAATCCTCGAGATCCTATATCTCGGATTTGGGGTGTGACAAGTTGTATCAGAGCTCTACGTTTTAAGTTGTCTATGCTTTGGGGAGATCTTAAGGTACAGTGAAATCCTAGGATGAAAACCTAGAAACATGTAAACCTAAGAGCCACATCTTTGTATTGTGTAAAATATATTTTGGTATACTATGTGATTAAGTGATGTGGTATGTTTATGTGCCTATGTGTGAATATATGTATGTATACATGTGTTAAATTAGGACTATTATACTCCATACTTAGAGACTTGTTACTTGCGTAGATGGTTGGTCGTAGAAGGAACGTTACAGTTGGAAAGGGTTCATCCGGAGGGATGCAGATCCTAACTTGTCTGGAATATACCAAGTGTTAGGAGACATGGCCACTGCACTCCAGGCGAAACAAGCCATGAGACAGACCCAGGCAACTCCGAGGAATGAAAACAGAGGAGGAATAACTTGGTTTGAGAGATTTAAGAAATTGTCACCACTCTTCTTTGACGGAAGTAGAGAGCCAATGTGGGCTCAAGACTGGGTAGAAGAGCTGGAGAAGATATTTTAGGCAATGGACTGTCCTGGAGATTAAAAGGTTCGATTGTCTATTTTTATGCTGAAATGAGAAGCTTATCAGTGGTGGAAAATGATATTGAGGGCCCAAGGGGAGTTCAGGGAGTGGGAAGAGTTTGAGAGGGAATTCTTTGAGACTTACTTCCCCAGTAGTTACAAAAGGTCTATGGCTGTAGACTTCATGAAACTAGAGCAGGGCTCCTTTACTGTGTGCCAATATGAGGGCAGCTTTGCTATGCTGTCATGCTTTGCACCTCCGATGGTGACCAATGAAGGTGATAAGGCTGCCAAGTTTGAAGAATGATTGCGACCAGAGATCAGGTCGAAGGTAGTAATTATAGGACTGAGGACTTATATTCAAGTCCTTGATTGTGCTCGACGTATGGAGAGGGACAATCAGCACTTGGTATAGCAGAGAGAGACATCACATGGGGAAAAGAGAAAATTCCAGCCTTACATTCAAAAGGGAGGAAAGAGGACATATGATTATCCTAGTAGAGTTGAAGCAAGACCGGTAGCAACAACAAAAGCTCCCATTGCTGCACCATTCACACAACAACGACCTCCAGTGACTTGTTTCTACTGTGGCAAGCCTGGGCACTACAAGAAAGATTGTCGTGAGAGAATTCGAGTGGAAGGCTCAGGACAAAGGACAGATCATGGACCTCAGATTCTTGGGAAAGTACATGCTTTGACTGATGGGACAATGCCAAAGGATAAGGAAGCTGCTAATGATGTAAAGGAAGGTACCCTTATGATCTTTCATTCACCTGCAAATGTTTTATTTGATTCGGGTGCTACACATTCTTTTATTTCGGTACGGTTTTTGCTTGCCTTAGGTCTTAGACCATCATCTATGAGAGAAACTTTGCATTTAACAAGCCCCATAGGAGGATTAGTCACTCTTAGCAATATTTTTTGAATTGCGTTGTAAGAGTAGGAGATCATAATTTTGAGGATGATGTAGTGGTGTTAACTTTGACGGATTTTGACATCATCCTTGGCAAGGATTGGTTATCAGCTTATCATGCCAAAATGGACTATTCTGGGAAAGAAGTTACCTTTGATATTCTTGGGGGAGAAAACATAAAATTTGTAAGGAATGCGAAGGATAAATATCAAGAGGAGTTCTTGGGAGTATTGGAAGGTAATAAAGGAGATTCCTTAGAAGAAATTCCAATAGTGAAGGAGTTTTCTTAGGTATTTCAAGAGATACCGAGACTGCCACCTTTAAGGGAGGTAGAGTTTTGCATTGAGTTGATGCCAGGCTCTACTCCCATAGCACTAGCCACTTACCGCATGGCACCGATAGAATTAGAAGAACTCAAGAAGAAACTTGATGAGCTTATGAGTATGGGATTTATCAGCCGAGTGTTTCACCATGGGGAGCATCGGTGTTATTCGTGAAAAAGAAGGATGGGTCTATGAGGTTGTGCATCGATTACCGGTAACTAAATAAAGTCACCATCAAGAACAAGTATCCCTTACCCAGGATTGATGACTTGTTCGATCAACTCAGAGGAGCTCATTATTTATCCGAGATCGACTTGAGGTCGGGGTATCACCAATTGAGGATTAGTGACAGTGACATAAAGAAAAAAACATTAAGAATAAGGTATGGTCACTATGAATTTGTGGTAATGCCTTTTGGTTTGACTAACACCCTAGCTTCTTTCGTGGACATCATGTATATGGTGTTCAGGCCATACTTGGACAGATTTGTAGTCATATTTATGGATGACATCCTAGTACATTCGAAGTCAAAAGAGGAGCAAGAAGAACACTTGAGCATAGCTTTGGAGACACTTTTGGAGAATCAATTATATGCAAAATTCAGCAAGTGTGACTTTTGGAAGGAAGAGGTTAAATTTCTAGCACATATGGTGTCCAGAGCTGGAATATCAGTGGATCCTGCCAAGATAGAAGTTGTTTTAAGTTGGGAGAGACCCAAGAATGTGGCTGAGATCCGAAGTTTTATGGGATTGGCCGGACACTATAGGAAATTTGGGGAAGGATTTTCAAAGATTTTTGCTCCCTTAACTAACTTGACAAAGAAGGAAGTCAAATTCAATTGGGACGACAAGTGTGAGGCAGCATTTGAAGAGTTGAAAAAGAAACTGACCTCAGCTCTAGTGCTTGTGATCCCAATCAGTGGGAAGAAACTGTCAGTTTACACAGATGCATCACTGATGGGTTTAGGTTGTGTCCTTATGCAACAAGTACAAGTGGTGGCTTATGCATCTAGACAACTAAAGGTACATGAGCGTAATTACCCGACGCATGACCAAGAGTTAACTACAGTAGTGCTCACACTGAAATTGTGGAAGCACTATCTCTATGGAGAGGACTTTGAACTCTTTACTGATCATAAGAGTTTGAAGTATTTGTTTACGCATAAGGAATTAAACATGAGGCAGAGAAGGTGGATTAAGCTAGTTAATGACTACATAACGACTTTTCAATACCACCTGGGTAAAGCAAATGTGGTTGCTGATGCACTGAGTAGGAAGCCCAGTAATGTGTTATCCTGCTTATTGAGACAAGAACAAAGTTTGATTGAAGCCTTTAGTAGTTTGAATGTCCAAGCTAATGAAAAAGGGAGTGACGGGCTGTTATTTAGCTTGGTAGCGAGACCATCTATCATGGACCAAATTGGACAAGGGCAAAAAACCGATCTAGAATTACAGTCGGTGGCAGCAGATGAGTTAAAGCCAGACTGGGCGATATTGGCAAACAGAATGATCAAATATCGGGGAAGACTTTGTATTTCTAAGGATGAGACGATTCGAAATGAAATCCTTGGAGAAGCGTATAAGTCCAGATATTCCATCAATCCTAACAGTACAAAGATGTATCGGGACTTGAAAAAAGCTTATTGGTGGTTAGGTATGAAGAGAGACGTAGCTCAATTTGTGGCTCAATGTCTTACTTGTCAGTAAGTCAAGGCTAAACATATGAGGACGACTGGATTAATTCAGCCATTACCCATTGCGGAATGGAAGTGGGAACATGTGACTATGGACTTCGTAGTCGGGTTGCCCAAATAAAAAGGGGGAAGTGACTCAATATGGGTGATTGTGGACAGATAACCAAATCAGCTCACTTCTTGTCAGTGAATATTAAAGCTTCCAGAGATGAGTTGGCATGCCTATACGTCAAGGAGATATTCAGAATACATGGGGTGCCAGTTAGCATCGTATCTGATCGGGATACCAGATTTACATCAGAATTTTGGGTGAGCTTGCAGAAGGCATTAGGCACTCAATTAGATTTTAGCACTGCCCTCCACCCACAGAAAGACGGACAGACTGAAAGGGTCCGCCAGATACTTGAGGACATGCTAAGGGCTTGTGTATTGGATTTCAAAGGAAATTGGAGTGACCACCTCCATTTGGTTGAATTTTCTTATAACAACTGTTACCAGTCGAGTATTGGGATGGCATCATTTGAGGTGTTATATGGAAGCCCGTATAGATTTCCTGCGTTTTGGACTGAAATGGGCTAAAGTAGCATGCTTGGACCAGAAATCATCCAAGAAACCACTAAGAACGTGAAAATTATCCAAAAAAGATTATTAGTAGCTCAAAGTCGACAGAAGAGTTATGCAGATCGCATAAGACAATAGCTGGAGTTTGAAGTGGGAGATCATGTATTTTTGAAAGTCTCACCAATGAAGGGTGTGATGAGATTTGGAAAGAAAGGGAAACTAGCGCCTCGCTTCATTGGACCCTTTCAGATATTGGAACGCATAGGTAAGGTGGCATATCGTCTCACTTTACATATTAGTTGGGAGCAGTCCACAATGTCTTCCACGTGTTAATGTTAAGGAAATATGAACCGGATTCTACGCATATCATTGATTGGACTGAGTTACCATTAGAAGAGAATGTGACATATGAAAAAGCACCAGTGAGGATCATGGACCGGAAAGAATAGATATTGTGGACAAAAACCATCCCCCTAGTGAAAGTGCAATGGTGTCATCATGATGAAGTAGAAGCTTCTTGGGAACTGGAATTAGAAATTCAAAGGCGATGCCCGTTGTTGTTCAATAACCAAGGTACGTAGTAAATTTCGAGGGCGAAATATCCTAAGGGGGGGGGGGGGAGAATGTAATGACCTTGACCCTACCATTTAATTTGATAATTAAATAGTAGTTAATTCTTATTTTAAACCATAAGATTTAATTGATATAAGAGGGGCTGAATTGGACCCTTATGTGATTTTGAGGAAATAGTGGTAACTTGTGTAAGTTTGTGAACTAGGTGGACTAGGCTTGGACCCTACACAATGAATCCAAGTTGGACCATGGACTGGCCGAATAGCCCATTGGGCCCAAGCTAAGGGTAATTAAGTAATTTTTATTTTATTTGAATTAAAATCATGGGATAATGGAAATCATCCACTATCTTTGGGATTCACACGACCAAAATGAAAGAGAGAGAAGAAGGAAATCTGGGTTTTGAAGGAAAATAAAGAAAATGGAAGAAGAAGGCAAAAAGGGGAAACTTGTTGATCATCTATTACTGGGAAATCAGCAGAAAACAGATCTAAGAAGAAAGAGGTAGGGATTTCCATCGATTTTACTATAATTATATCCATGGATCTTAACGATGATCGGATTGCATGATTCATAATTTTAGTTATGATCTAAACAGTGACCTTACAGTATATTGTGTATGGGGATTGAATAAATATTATGAATGATTGTATGTCTACATGATTAAGCATGCTTAGATTTAAGCTTACCGTATTTGTGATGATCCTATGAGTTCTTATGATTAATTATGATTTTCTAGAATTAATTCAAGTATGTTGATTGATTTATGTAATGACGATTTACATGTACAGTCTAGATTTGATAGGTTAGGTTTTGATCAATTGTATGATGATTTGAAGTTAATATTTGATGTTTAGAAGTGTAAAAATATGTGTTTGAGAGGATGGCACGAAGCCCTAGGAGAAAAACCCAGTTCTGGGGTAAATTAGGCTTTCGGTAGATGCCGAGACATCGACCGAAAAAGCCCAGAAAATACCATCTCTCGGGACAGTCTACCGACGTTCTGTAGATCATCTACCGAGATTCTCGGTAGGAACCTCAGCAGATACCAAGGATCTACCGAGCCCCAAATGGTTCCAAATTTTAGGGAAATATCCCTTGAGGTGTTTTACCCACGTGTATGAGGTTGGTTTGTCTGCAAAAAGGATGATTAAGGTCGAATGTTAAAAAGTGTATAATCGGGTTTGAAATTCAGGAAAATAGGGCAGTCGATGAGATATGATGAGATTTTGACTTTAATGAGTTTGGACTTAGATATTGGATTACACGATAATGTTGGGATGTTTAGCAATGTTAGCATAGGAAATTGATTGGTTTGAGTGGTGCCTGTAGCATTCACTGTTCTGTCTTATTATTAGTTCCAATATTGATTTGTATGATGTATGAGTGGTGCTGTGAGTATCCACTACCTGTGTATGATTGATTGTGACGTATGGATTATGTTTGTGAGTGGTTCTAGGAGCATCCACTGTGTTTGTGAGTGGTGCTGGGAGTATCCATTGGAAGTCAATGGGATTGACTATATATGTTTGTGTACTGGTGTGTTCCGCCATGTGGTGAAAGTCTCTTAAGGAGTGGTTTGACATACTGGTGTATTCTACCTTGAGGTGAAAGTCCCTTAAAGAATAATGGTAAATGGAATTGTGGCATTCTACCGAGGATGTAAGTCTCTTAAAGAATGGAATAGTGGTATTTTACCGTGGGTGTAAGTCCCTTAAAGAATGGGTTGAATGGTCGTATGATTAAATGAGCATGTGATTGAGCTAGGCCTAATTACCCTTGCATTGCATGCATATTATCCATATTTCATTATTCATAATTGCACCATACCACATTGCATATGTTTGGCTTGAAGTGAAAGTTTGTGTATCTCCACATGTTGATTGTTTGTGCTTGTGTTTGGATGGTACTTGCTTGACATGGTGGGACCATGTGGTTACTAGTTGTAGCATGGTGGGACCATGTAGTTGTTGCTTTGCACGGATGGTGGGACCATGTGGTTGTTTGTTTGCATAGTGGGACTATGTACTACTTGTTTTGCATGGTGGGACCATGAGGTTGTTGTTTGGCATAGTGGGACTATGTGTTTGCTTGTGTTTCATGGTGGGACCATGTGGTGTATTTGTTATGCATAGTGGGACTATGTGGTTTATGTGTTGTGCGTGATGGGATCATGTGGGTTATGTTTTGATTCATAGTGGGACTATAAGGATTGGGTTTGAATGCATAATGTGATCGTGTGTGCCCTATGATTTATCATGGTCAGACCATGTGAAAAATTGTTGTGATATAATATGAATACTTGTGTGATTTTCATGTGTAATGAGATTACAATGTTGAATATGATATACCTATTAAATTCCTGTGATTTAATAGGATGACGAGCATGCTAATACATTGTGGCTGTGATATTATTTGTTGATTGAAATTGTATGAATTGAACCGGTGTTGTTATGCATTTATGAAGATAGCTGTTGTAACTTCTTTGGATTTCTCTACGAGGTTTCGGCTGACCCTTATATTGAAACAGGTGATCAGTTCGTTTGAGGTGCCAGTCTGGGGAGGGGATTTCTTTTAGTTTCAGATACTTGACATACTTATGATGGTTTATATTTGGTTTTTTTATTGACTTGGTTTTGATCCCGAGTGGGCTTGAACTTGTAATAGATTAGATTCTATTTCATTTATGTGGGTTTTAGTTTAACATACATGAGTTGAGCTACAAGTTTGATTTATTTAAGACTTCCACTGAATTATGTTTTTAGAGTCTGATTAACCAGGACAATAGTTATGTATGGTGAATGGATATTCGCGTCCATGTGATGGATCCGAAGGTTATTCCCTTGGAAATCCTAGAGATCCTTTATCTCGGATTTGGGGCGTGACAACTAACTTGACCTGACATACAATTAGAAACCTTCTAGAATTCTAATCCAAGAATCAAATGTGTCATACTGCTTTCCAGCTAATTAACCATTGATTAATTACATTACACTTCCCCATACCTTCTATTAATTTCAAATTGACCCCGAATTCCACCCTTTAATTACAATACAATACTAAACCTCTTAATTTAATTTATTATCTTAAATTCTAGTTTATGGTCACTACAGTGCCCATGTATTGATTGTCACTTGTCACTCATACAAGTGTGCAAGCAACCTCTGTTTTGTGCTCAATCCATTTGATGTGACGTTGCCCATGTGGGTCTGGTCATTTGACGAGCAACCGTCATGGATTTGACGGGACTTCTCTCTGGGCCACCATTCCTTTAGGTATTTCGATATTCCCCCCGTTTTTTCCTATGATATAAATGACTTAAGAAACTTGGGACGTTGTCCGTGATTGGAGTTCCTTAGGGAAAGACTCCCTGGACTAAGTAATTGTAATGCGATAGCGAATATGATAATCCACAACATCGGGTTAGAAACTACTCCATGTTGTGGTACAATGTTACTCATGACCTCGAGTGATTCTATACATGAGATATTATCAACCCCAAAATAGTTCCCTTTACTCAGATTTTGAGGTGAAAGACAAAGTCTATGCTTCTAGAGTAGTGTTATCATTTCTCGGATAACCCTTTTAGCATGTGAAGGTTTCCAATGTAACACTAACATAAGGTGAACCTCGACGCAAAAGTCTGGTCAGGATGATGAACTACTCATCTCGAGGTGGGTCAGGTCACTACAATGCCTTTAAGAGTGGTCAAAACCACTTAGCACTTGTGTGAAATCACAAGGTTTTCATACGGTGTCAATTAACATCAATGTGGGATCATCAAGTTACCTCGTGATCTCGGGATAGGATCGTAAGGTTACTATCAGATCTCGGGATTGGATCATAATGTATATACCATTCTTGGGATTAGATCATAAAGTCTCGACCTTTTCTTGGAATTAGATCATAAAGTCTCGACCTTGTCTTGGGATTAGATCATAAAGTCTTTACCCGTACTCAGAATAGGATCATATCATGTCTATCAAATCTTGGGTTTAGATCATAAAGTTTTTGCCTGGACTCAAAATTGGATCGTGTTGTCTCTATTCGAGTCTCGAGGTTTGATCATAAAGTATTTGCCCGAATTTACTGGCGCAACCTCGATTTCAGTTTCTGGAACGAAATACCCTCAAGGTTGCTGCTTCCTTTGAGTTTGGACATATCCTGTTAAAGGCATGTCTCGAAAACACTTTGAGATGGGCAAAATGTAATATTAAGGGAAAGTGCTAGATACCCTTATCTTATTCAATTTGAATTTTCAAATTGAGGGATCATCAGTATCATCTTATGCTTCCATTCCCTAAAAACGAGAAGCCTACTAGGAAAATACCAAGGACCTGCCTTAAGCGCTGATTTTCTCATTTCAGCTGATCCAAATTCGAAGAAAAAAAAACTGAGTCGTTTGCAGTGACTACCACAAAAACCATTTTCCCCAAAGTTTCTTAGCCATAGACTTAACCATTGTAAAAGTAGCTTCTTATCAAGGAAATGGCCGACTAAGCAACCATCCCATCTAGCACATCCAGCTTTAACCACTGCCAATGCAGGGAAAATCATAGTCGAGCTACCAGGCAGAGAAAAGAAACAAGGCAAAGGAGGTTTAACAGTTTCTTGGGTAGTTGAAGGAGAGGTTTGAACAGGCACAACAGGAGAGCCAGAAGGGTAGTTACCAAAAAAGAATAAATAACTGTAGCATGAGAAGGAGAAGGATTTGACTTATCACTGAGGTCTGGAGCATGACCCTAGATCCTGTTAAAGGAGGATCTCAGAAAAGCGAAAATAAACCCTGGACCAGGACACAGCACCATCATTGGAAGAGGCAGAGGGGGATGCACAGAAGACTAATGACGGAGAAGAAAGAGGAGGCTTAGATGAAGAGGATGGTGGTTTAGATAACCTGGTGGAAGGTTTACTGGAAGAAGAGGACTTCCTCACCACGGAGAAGGCGAAAAGACAAAAGGGATAAAAGACAAAAGATTCAGACCGGGAAGGAAGAAGTAGCGCCAAAGCCAAGGAAAGCCAACGCACAGGACGTAGAAAAAAAAAGAAGCAAACCAAAGAAGGAAGAGAGCGAGAGAGAGAGAGAGAGAGAGAGAGAGAGAGAGAGAGAGAGAAGGGAGGCAGCACACCAATCAGGGATTAAAGATCAAAAGCAAGCAAGAGGGGAAGACGACAAGGCCGTTGATCGTCAACCAAAGGAGAGCACTCAAGCCATCAACCACTCCAAGACATTGAGCACTCTCCTTCCGAGCCATCGAGCCATACAGTTAAACTTAAAAAGGAACCTTCCAATGAAGCACTTATAATTCAAATACATAACTTAAAACATAGTAACTTTTGAAAGTTCTCATATAAAAACCAATTTGAGAAAGAAAAAAAAATATCGACTTAAGACAAAATTGAATACAATATTTAGTATTTTCCCATATTTTTATTTTAGTTTAGACTTTTATGAGATTAGTTTAAGAGTTTTTTTTTTTTCGCAAGAGTAAAGTGTAGTTTAAGATACCAAACATCAAGGGAAGTTAACAAAGGTAAGTTTGAGAATATTGCTGTTAAAAATTAAAGTGTATTTTCTAGAACTTTATTATATGTTTTTATTTATATTTTATTTTGAGAGATGTAGGGAGGTTTATTATGTAATTTTGTGGGTTAGGGGTAAGATAGTTATTTTGTATTTTGGGACCCACTTGCTCATACTTGGCTGACACATGTCACTCTCTTCATCTTCATTTCTTCACCTTCCCATTAGTAGTACTTAGGTTCATTCACCTTGGACTACCATCCTCTCATTATTGCCTCTTCATCATTCCCAAACCCAATACTTTAAACTTACCCTCATTTCTTCATTGGTATTTGTTGCTTGCATCCCTTTCTATTCCCAAATTTCATTCACCAAAGTATTTTAATATGCCTCCCTTGTGCCTATATAAACGACCCCTGCTTTCACCAAACACATCTCTTCTTCTACCAATCAGGGCATCTCTGACCATTCTCCTGCTATTGTCCATATTCTTAAAGATGGTCCTAAGAAAAGCGTCCCTGTCAAGTTCCTGCATTTCTGAGCTGACCACCCAGAATTCTTATCTGTTGTCAAAAGGTCTTGGGAATCTACCTTTCTTGGTACTTCAATGTTCATCCTTGTTTCCAAACTCAAAGCTGTAAAATCTGCTCTTATTGCTTGGAGAAGAAGAGTTTTTCACAACTTGGAAAGTAGGATTGAATCCAATCATAGGAATCTGAATCAAGCTTACCAAGTACTCCAATCCAACCCTCAAAACATTAGCTCTGCCAGGGAGTGCAAAACTTTGGAGACTGAACTAAGAAACCTCTTGTGTATGCTTGAATCTCAAATCAAACAAAGATCTCGTACACAATGGCTTTCTCTTGGTGATAGATGCACTGCTTTCTTCAACAAGAGTATGGTAAGCCATAGAGCAGCAAACAAGATTATGTCTATCTCTGATGGCTTGGGGGGACGTATCACTGACCATGAGGTGATTGCCAGAAGTTTTGTTGAACACTTCTCTAATCTTCTTAGAGAGAACTATACCAACCAGGCTTCTCCTTGGGACTGGCAGAACACCAACTTCAAACAGCTTTCCGATCAGAACCAGGAAATTCTAACTCAGCCAGTTGATAGAAAGGAAAATTTTTATTGCTTTCAAAGCCTAAAGGATGGCAAGGCCGCTGGGCTTGATGGTTTCAATGCTTTTTGCTTCAAAAAAAACCTGGGACATCACTCAGGGCCATCTACTTAAACAGGCAAATATCAGTCATCTTTCATCCCGGGCAGAAGAATCTCTGACAACATCCTTCTTGCCTATGAACTCCTCCATGACTACCACCTATCCACTGATAAACCTAGATGTGCCCTTAAAGTTGATATTTGCAAGGTCTGTGACTCTATTGATTGGGCAATCATCCCAAAAATACTTAGATCAATGAATTTCCCCCTTCAATTCATCCATTGGGTCATGACACGTGTTCAATCCACCTCCTACTCTATCATAATCAATGGCGGCACAAATGGCTTTATCATGGGCAAAAAGGGTCTAAGGCAAGAAGATCCCCTATCTCCTTATTTATTTGTGATTATTATGGAACTTCTGAGCATGGTTATTCAGCATGAGAGAGGGTTGTGCGACTTTAACTATCACCCCCATTGTAAAGAGATGGACCTTTCTCACATACGCTACGCTTTGCAGATGACCCCCTCATATTCTCGGCTGCTGACAGGAACAACATCCTCTCTCTTAGAAGGTCCCTTGATATCTTCAAAGATTTGACTAGTCTTGAAGTCAATTCAATGAAGAGCTCCATCTTTTTTGGCAATGTTCCTACTTCTACAAAAGAAACCATTGTGGATCTTCTTGGATATAATGAACGTGTGCTCCCTGTTAAATACCTTAGGGTCCCTCACATCTCTACTCGGCTCAAGGTTAAGGACTATGAACCTATCATCTGCAAACTGAAGAGGCAACTGGCTGGTTGGAAGAAACATTTGCTCTCTTATGCTGGTAGAACAGAATTGATTAAGTCAAAAGCATCCCAAACTCAAGTCTACTCGCTCTCTACTTTCATTTTACTCAAAAAAGTGCTCAAGGAAATCAACAAAGCTCTGCAATCAGTTTCTTTGGAATGGCATCGATGACACACAAAAAAAAACTCAGAACATTAATTAGGACAAGGTATGTTGCCCTAGAGATGAAGGAGGTCTAGGAATTATTGATAATATTGTGTGGAATAAAGCTATGATCATAAAACATATTTGGCACCTCTTCACCAACAAGAAGTCTCTTTGGGTCACTTGGATTCACACCTACAAAATCAAGCGTCACAGCTTTTGGGCCATTCCCTTGCCCCATAAATGTTCTTGGGTATGGAGAAAGTTATTAAGCCTGAGAGAGCTGGCCCGTAACTGTATTAAACACAAGAATGCAAATGGGCAGAACACGCATATCTTGTGGGATGATTGTCACCCCCACAGTCCCCTCTTCAGGTATATCACTCCTAGAAGAATTCACCAACTTGGCCTTAACCTTTACTCTCCTCTTGCTGCAATTATACACAATGGTGCTTGGTCTCACCCCTCCCCACTTGTAAATCTGCCCCTTGCTTCCTACCTCCACTCTATCAGTATTTTCTCTGCTTGGTCTAATGATCAGATCACTTGGGGGTCTAGCTCAAATGGAAGTTCACCATCAAAATGTCATGACCCAAACCAAATAAAACAGTGGGGCCCAGTGGGGTCCAGATAATGACCTTCACTTCCTCAGGAGGAGAGTGGCAGTCGATTCAAAGATAATAGCAAAAGTGAATGAATTTCATTCACAAGGAAAATAGGAGAGTTATTTACATAATCACATCAGATAGCAGCGGAAAGATCAAAATACAAGTTCTTGGTTAAAAATCAGATTTTAACTAAGAAGATACAACCTAAGTATCCTCCAACAAAAAAAATGAAATCAAACTAGTAGTATATCAAAAATAATTACAGAAAATGTTTAAACATTTACAATGAAGTCACTGGAGGGTGTAGAATTCTTCCTTGTCCTCGTATACTTCTTCTTCTTCAATGTTCTCGTCAGCAGCTACAATTTCTAAGTTTCCTGAAATGTTTGCTGAAAAGCATAAGCTAACTAGCCAGAAAGAAGTAGATTCAGGAATATATAAGGTAAACCCTAGAGTCTAAACAATCAAAATAATTCAAGCACAAGCAAAAGGGAAAATACTACAATGCAATGCATGGGGCAGATTAATTATTAAATGCAATGATATGCACCTAAGTTGTAAACATCACCAAGGTGACTTAACAAACAAACTACATGCTGTGCAAATGAAAACTCTGATAGAATGTCAATGTGAAATGTTTCCTCCTGATCCAATTTCTATTCGGGGTGTCCCAACAACCTGAATTCGCCCTAGGGTGTTCCAGTAACCTGAAATCATCCACCCGTCATAACGGTCCAAGGAATAGGGCTATTCTACGTGTACAACGTAGTTTTAAGGGTTTTCAACCTAGGAGGCACAATCCCCCCACTTATTTTGATCAGTGGTCTATTGACCGAGACTAGCAGCCACCTGCGATATCCCTCAGGAAAACATGTACACTTGACTAGACTACAGAGGCCCACCTCTGTTCCTTGGGTCAAATATCCCTTGGCAAAGGAGAATGTATTGATTGGGTTAGCTACTCCCTCAACTCAGTCCCACCGGTAGATGTGGAATCACATCACTCTCATTTCCATCAACGAGACACAACCGTGAGGTCTCGGGTTACAAGGTCATACTCTTCGACCACTAGGGTCTAAGAGTCTATGAAATGTTGTGAAGCGTGCACATTAACTAAACAAACATCTTGTGGTGTACAGTGTGAAAGATAACAATCTAAAGTATGCAATCCACATATTTCCATGTATCTCATATGACATTTCATTCATTTAGTTTCTCAAAGGATCATCTCTACTAGCAATCATACATGTGAGTATACACCATAATTCAACCCACGATGTATGACAATATGAATCAATTTACAACATCAAAACATAAATGTCAATGGTCTAGTTCGGCGGGGTCCTCAGCGTAGCTAAACTCACCTCGGCGACCCCTTCGCCGCACCGAAACTTGGTTCGACGACCCTCTCGGTGAACCTCTCTAAGATTCGATGACAAAACCAGGGGGTCCTTTCTCGGTGACCCTTCCGGCGCACCGAGATCCATTTTGGTGAATCGAACTGGTCCTCGTTGACCTTTGCATGATGTTCATACTTGGCGGTCTTTTAGGCCCGCTGAGGGGTTCACCCTACGCCCAGAAAGCATTCGGCAACGTGTTCGGCGTGCCTAGGAGGCCGCCGAATGTCGCGAACAAGCCAAAAATTAGGGATTCCTTCTAGATGTTTAGGCTTTTAGACACACTACAGCAAGGAGATGAATATATGTAAATTCTGAGCAAAAATACAAATGAATAGCCATAAAATAAGCATTCAAACTAACTACCCATATTCACAAAACAATAAGCATGAATCATGTGAGATTGAAGAGAAAACTAAGATTTATCTATCTATATTCATGAATCTATACTTACTTGTTAGAATCAAACAACAAACGCCAAATTAAATCAACACATGCACTGTCTTCTTCTCCAAGCTTCTCCACCAAGCCAAAACAACAAAAGTTCAAAAGTGAGCTTGTCTCTCAAGCTTCCCATGCAAGATACCTCCCAAGTCCATGTGGCACAATATAGGCCATCTAATTTTAACCACTTAAATCTCAACCATCAAATTTTAATTACTCACATCCACACCTTTAAAATCTAACAACTCAATCCAAACCACACACCTCATCACAAAATAAGAATTACAATAATGCCATTAGCTCAAAACAATTTAAGTTAAACACTTATGCATCACATAAGGACCACAAAATCATCATAACAACCATTGCACGGTCGGATCTAATCTGATTAGCGATCAATTTGGCAGATAGAGTCATATCAAGGAATAAAATAAGATTATATACTCGAGAGGTGTTTTAGGCCATTACACAAAAGCACCTGGCAGTACCTGAGATCCCCTTGCCCCAAAGTCTACTGGCACAACCTCATTTGGTTCAAGGATTTTATCCTTAGACATGCTTTCATCTCTTGGCTAGCTATCCAAGGACGACTCTTAACAAAGGATAGAATTATTACTATGGGAATCCTCCAACCTGCTAACTGTATTTTCTGTCATGACTATGAGGAGAACATTCCCCATCTCTTTTTGATTGCTCATACTTCAGCAAGGTATGGTCTACTATTTTGTCTAAGTGCAATATTGAGCGCCCCAACCTCCCATGGGACTTGGAAATCAGTTGGTGCTCCCATTGCTTCATAGGTAGTAATCTTGCAAGCAAGATTAGAAGACTTGCTTTCAGCTGTACTATGTACCACATTTGGATTTAGAGAAATCAAAGAATTTTCCAAGGTAAATCTAAGTCTGCTAACGACATGCGCTCCACCATTCTTGATGTTATGAGCATGAAAATTCAATCCCAGCTAAACTCCATTGGTACTTTGAACCCTAATCAAATCATATTCAACTGATGTGTGCAATTCTCTGGTTCTAGTGCAACAATCCATCGAATCAGCTACTTCCCCCACTCACAGTGACCATGCTCGATGTACCACTTATGTCCTTTGCTCTATGCCTATATTTTTTCTTTCTTTGTTCCTGCCTCTTTTTAGTGATCCATGGGATGACATCCCTTTTGATGTCCCTTGTAACATCCTGTAACCTCTTTTTTTCTCTCACTCCTTCAATGGAAAACTTACCTTCCAAAAAAAAATGTAGGAAGAAGACTGTCGATCAGGATCAAACTATAATAATAAACACATTAAAAAAAATCTACAATGCAACTAAATTCTTAGCTTCCAAACCTTATATACAACAATTCAAATTCAAATCCCTAATGACACAACCATCCAAACAATTCTACTAAATCCATTGTTTTCACAAATTCGACAATAATACCAACCTAATAAAAGCAAATACATACTCAAGTTCAAGACTACATTGAAATTCTTCAAATCAAAATGATCAAATCAAAGTAAAACATCATTAATTAAAATCTTAGAACTAGCCTTTAGCAAAAGAAACTATCGAAGGCCCCCTTGCTTAGCTCTCACAGGAAGTAGAGACAGAGAGGGGACGGCAAGGAGAGGTGACAACGGAGAGGGGACGATGCCGGAAAGGTGAGCACCTCGAGGTGATGGCGACTGCCACTTAGAGAGAGGGGAAAGTGAGGGAGGGAGTAAATCGAGAGGGAGATTGAGAGGAAATCGAAAGGGAGATTGAGAGCACATCTAGAGGAGAGATTGAGAGCAAATCGAGAAGAAGACTGAGAGCAAGTCGAGAGGGAGTGAAGATAAGAACAAGTGGGAAAGTGGAAGTAGGGCTTTTGCATGGGTGACTAAAATAACCCTTTGTCGATGGTCTTTAAGAGACCGCCAACCAGACATAGCCTTATCTCAGCGGTTAATCAAGTCCGTCGTTGATGGAGGAGATGGCGGCAAAAAAATTCCAAACGCGGGAAAGGGGTTTAGTTCACTGGGGGCCTTATCTCAGTGGTCTTCGAATATCCCACCGTCATATGTCCCAAACATCAACGGTCTTTTGAGACCGTCGAGGTAACATATATTTCTCGGCAGTCCAAAAACGACCGCCGAGAAAAACCTCTGCTAAAGCCCCCGTGTTTTGTAGTGATATCATAAAACATAATCTCAATTGATTTCATCCATTAAATCTAATAAAATCATTACAATCAATACTAGGTCATCAAATTTACATCCATCATACCTACATCAAGATCTACAATATATATTATATCTAATCATAGTAGATTAACCGATACATGCATCCAATCATAAAAATCATACAAAAGTGTTCTAATATGCTATTATATTCCCGTGAACATAATCACTATGAGATCCTTGGAACACCTACCTCTTGTTTGCAAGCTTTTATTGCAACTATTTGATCAGAAACCACCACCAAGTCTTTCCTTAGCCTCCTTTCCCTTTATCTTCTTCTTTCTTCCCTTTCTTCTCTTTTCTTCTTCTTCTCTTTTCTTATTTCCCTTCAATGACCAAACCTCTTTTCAAGATTTGATTTTCCCTCCTTTGGTCGTGTTCTCCAAGTTAGAATCCTTTTCTAACCCACATTCCCTATATGGGAGGAAATTGAGGGAATTAATTAACTTTCCCTCCTTCCATTCGATTAACCCAACTTCAAATACAATGAAAAGACTAGAACACCCTTACCTTTTCTTATGGACCATACGACTAGGCCCATCACATCTAGCCCAATCCAAGTCCATACGTTGGGCTCAAGGCCCTAATTCCCTGAGATCATAAAATAACAAACTTTCCCATTATTTTCCTTTAATTACAATTAAATCCTAAACTGCCAACATCTTCTACTATTAAATTCTATTATGAAATTAAAGGCTTATGGTCTAATATACCCTTCATCCAAGAATTAATCTACTAAATAACAGTTAAGCAAAGTTAGTCATGATTTAGGGTTAACGTCACTACAGAAAAGGTATCAAGTGTTTCCGGTGTGGTAAACTTGGGCATATAAAGAAGAATTATCATGGGAAGTTGAAAAGTGGGAATGTGGCAAAAAAAGAAGGTGTTTCCAAAGATGACGCAGATTGGGGAAAATGCTTTTTGGATGATGCCACTACGATTGATGCCTTGACATCAATCAACTTTGAGAATGACTGGATTGTTGATTTCGATTGTGGACATAATCTCACCAGCAATTTTTCATTGTTCTCAAGCTTTTGCAACTACATAGGTAATGATGCTATTATCATCACGGATAACTCTATTCATCTAGTTGAGATGGAGATGATCATATTAAACTTAATATTGTGTTTCAAGTCCCCAGTATGAAGAAACTTTTCTCCACTACAAATGTCACTGATGTTGGTCATTATGTTCTATTTGTGTCTAAAGATGTGAAGTTTCTTCAAAATATTACAAGTCTAAAGATGTTGTTCATACCGGTAAGAGAGCTAAAGTTTATTTGTTTTATTTTCTACTTTGTCTTATGTTGATAAGATGAGTACAAATGGTAGGGCATCACTCTGGCATGCTAGATTGGGGCATCTTAGTATGGAGAAATTAAAAGTTTTATTAATTAAAGGGTTGGTAAGTGGACTACCTCATTTGTCACGACCCAAACTGGAATCCTCCTCGGACGTCCCGCGTTTGAATACGTCACCATCACCCCAAGCAAAACTTGAGAGTGGTAGCAGTATCTAGCCAAAGGACTAGATAAAACGGATATTAAATAAGGCATAATTTACTAAATAATAAAACTCTTAGATAATA
>JAUPMG010158709.1:0-10862 GCA_031762675.1 Pachysandra terminalis | reverse complement strand
AATCAATATTTCTTCATAGTATCAGAGCAGACGATCGGCCTAGGACCATCCCACTACTTCATCACCTTTCTGGTGGACGGCACCATTGCCGTCTGCTAGCACTACTTTCCGTCGGGTATAACACCTTCTTTATATTAGTTTTTTTTTTTATTTTTTTCCCGTTTCTTTTCTTCTTTGTTAGATTTATTGTGAAAGCGTCTAAATGAAACCATTAAGCCCTTGAACAGTTTGAATCTGGATCTCTTGTATTCTTTTTTGACACTATATTGTCCTTGCAAGATCTATGTCCAGTTCTGATTTGTTTCTTTTCATTCTCTTGATAATATGGATGGCTTTCAATGTCAAATAAGCCTAACTTTTGTGGTGATGTGTTGCCTTAGTTTGATCCAAGAATACACTGTGTCTTGGATCAAGAGGAAAAAAGAAAGAGAGAAAAAAAAAAAGCACTATGGTGGTAAAAAAAATTAAAAAAAAACACTTATTTGGCCCATGGAGGTCCCTTTTAGGACTCATGATCCCTTTTGGCGAGACCAAATGGAAGATCGTGATGATCCAATTTTAGGCCCAAAGAGGCCTTTTAAAGGCACGTGACTCTTGAAGCAAGACCATAGGTAACTTCATGGAGCCATTGGCCCAAAGAGGTCAATTTTATTGTCCAAGAGGCTATTCGATTAGGCTCTTACCCATTAAGGTTATCCATTTTATGGACCCGTCGAGGTTTGGCCCATTGAGGCCTGTATTATTTTCTCTCTTCATACACTTCAACAGCGGCAACTACAAGAAAATGAACATTTGGCAATTGACAAGGTTGATACAATTATTAAAATCAAACTTATGCAGATTTTCAAATCCCCATAAGTTTGAGGGGGAGTAATAGTAGAATTATATTGTGAGTATAGATTGTATCAACTGAAGGAATGATTCAAGGAAAAGAAAAGGGCAATAATAAAGTCAAGAGATGCAAGAGATTTGATTGAGGAATTCAAGGAGAAGATGAAGGCAAGACAAAAGAAGATTTAGTAAGTGTTTTGAATTTGTTCTAGATTATTAAGTGTGTTGAATTTGTTTCTAGATTAGGAACTAAGTTGCTATGTCTATCTCTTTGTCTTTTTCTATTTAAATTCTCATAGGATCTCTTTATAATCACCTTAGAATTTATCAATAAATTAATTTCTCTTTATTATGTACCCGATATCATTTAACATAAGACATGTCAATAACATGTATGTATGCATACTGGTGAGGTCCAAACTTAAAAAACAATTGTCTTATTTGGAATGGTGTTGGGTACAAAGTAAATACCCCGTCGTGTCTTAAAATTATTTTCCAGCAGACGATTTGCTTCCATAACAATTTTTAGATTAATTCATTACAGGTCCAAGTCGGAAGAAAATCAGTTGTAGTCTACGATGTTGTCCACCATCGGAACTCCAAAATATCCGATTTTAGATCAGATATCCGAGCTATCAGATAATGTATTATGTATACTAAAAATGAAGGTTGGCATGAGTGGAAGGGCCTCTGGTTGCTTAAGCAAGAGGTTTCAAGTTGGAGCCCTTGAGCCTTGTAGATGCAGCAAACGTTTTTGAGAGAAGTCCCCGCTTTGGCGCCCAATCGTACCTCGCAAAATCAGTCCTAGGCGAAGCCTGTGGATGGCTTGGAAAACCAAAAACAAAAAAAAATATACTCAATTGTCAGGTCGTTTGCTTTTGCTCCCGTATATATATATATATATATATATATATATATATATATTATATATATATAAAGCGTTAGGTTTTGCCGAGGAAGACAAGGTGAAACTAAACTGGTGGAGATAGACATTGGGTTGCTCTTCCTTCCTAAGCATGTCCAACGACACTTTATAGTCATCAATCAGATAGAGACTTGGAGAGAGAGAGAGACGACAGAACCTGCAACTGCACGCTGATCCACAACTAAAAAGCTTTGTTGCTGGTGGTGGTGGGACTGTGGGGTAGGGTACCCCACAAACTAATACTATAAATATATATTCTCTTTAATATTCCTCTGGCTATATCTATAATCCATTCTATTTCCACCCAACGGAGTCAGTCCCCGCCGCCCTACAGGTGTTCCTGCCAGAGTTTTGTCGTCTTGAAATTTACGGGGATGCCACTGCTTGTGTTGTTGTAAAGCTGTGACTTGGTGAGTTCAGGCATCTCTTCTCTCCCTCGCTCTCTCTCTCTCTCTCTCTCTCTCTCTCTTCTCTTAAGTTTCGTTTCAAAGAGATGATAGAGAAGACGAACTAAGACATCAACCTTCGGATCAAACCAATATGATGATGATGCTTCGTAGCTGGTATTTTAAACAAATTCAGGTTTTCTGCTTGATGCCAAGATTTTGCTTAGAAAGTTAGTTGGAAAAGTAATATGATAGGATATATTGGAACGTACCTTTATCCTCACCTTTTCATTCTTATCGGATCAAACTTTGATACTGAAGGATAAGATGGTAAACATACTCTTATCCTCACCTTTTTATTTTTATTTTTCATAAATTTCCTTTTTATCCAAAAATGAAAATGAAAATGGCCCTCAATTTGACCAAAATATTTTTCTTGAGAACTATACTTTCCGGATACCTTTTCGTTAGACATATACTTTCCCTATATTCAAACTCATTCAGGAAAATCATCTTTCATCTATTTACCGGTTATGCAAAGGGAGCCATAGAGAAGAAAACTGTAGTCCACTTGGCAAAATATGGGATCATCGATCTGTTTTAAAAATATTTTGCTGACGCGGCTAAAGTCTGCATGTGGAGTCACCTCAAAAGAAGAAGATGGACATCACGCTTCTCTTTCGTTTTCTCACGCAGGGCCGACAAGAAGGACGCAGACAGCCGTCTATTTACCAACACCCTCTCCTGAAAAAGCCTGCTCTTTCTCCAAGCAACTCAACAACATCTTCCAAAAGTATAATTCCTTAATTATAATTACGCTATTCATTCACACAACACACACTCGTATTACGTGTATATAATGACAGAAATACCCTTAAGAAAGATGAAAAATCATCAAATTCTCCACCACACTCCTCCTTGCTCTCTATAAATAACAACCAACCTCTTACCACTCCGAGCAACAACAAACGAACCGTATTATCTCTGGTTTCTGTTCCATTTCTTCTCTGTTTTCCTATATATATTACGATGCATTATCAGATGGAGTCGTGGGGTTCCTACCGGAGGGTCGGAAACCCGCTGGAGCGAGTGGAGAAGCTAGCGTCGGAGAGTGCCGTGGTGATCTTCAGCATCAGCACTTGTTGCATGTGTCACGCCATTAAGAGGCTCTTCTGTGGGATGGGTGTGAACCCAACTGTTTACGAGCTCGATGAAGACCCAAGGGGAAAAGAGATAGAGAAAGCTTTGACAACGCTGCTCGGTAGCTCTTCTTCCGTTCCCTTCGTTTTCATCGGAGGAAAGCTTGTTGGTGCTATGGACAGAGTCTTGGCTTCTCACATTAACGGCACTCTTGTACCGCTTCTCAAGGAGGCCGGAGCTCTCTGGCTTTGAACTTTGAATAAACATCCCCAGATATAGATACTTCATAGAGTTAATAGAAAAGAGATGATCGGATTTACTTTTTTTATTTTCTTTTTCTTCCCCGGATAGATACACTAATCTCCTAATTTTCTCCATGTTCTTGGTTTTCATCTTTCTGCTCTTTCGTGTTTCTCTAATGGAAGGTAACGAGAGAAATTCTGTACAGAAAAGAAAGAAAACAGTGGGTGGTTTTAACTGGGTTTCTTATTTCAATCTTCATCTTCCTTGCTACTTTCGGTTCAGATCAGATTTTTTCATTTTCAATCATGGTTTGATTCATTTCTGATATTCTTTTTTGAGTTTCCAGAGACTGAGAGGCTTGACGTGGATATTATTTCCGAAAAAAAAAAAATCAAACTACGTGGCATATTCAGGTGGCATCCTACCATATGGTCCCACCTTTTGGTCCATTGTTCTCTTCTTGATATGCTACGTGGCATATTTATCACGGCATCCGGATGCGAAAATACCATTTCGCCCCGGTGTTTGTCTCTGCACCACAGGAACACCATCGGTATCCCGATCACAGAGGATCCCAGCTCCTTAGAAAAATAGGTCTGTGATTGTAGAATAGTAGTTTCGTTTTGTACACTACACTCCCAGCCAAAAAGAAGATATTTTTTGTCCACATCACCCCATCGAACGGAGTTGGGGTCACTGTGAGCAGAACTCCTGTAAGCGCCCTTAGTGTATGGACAAACACCCGGGGGCGTAAAACGTTTACGCCCCTTGAGTGTAGTTTTGGTCAACTCGGCTCTTGAGTGTTGTCTTTACACCATAGGGCGCGATTTGTGTTCATAGAAGATTCTCTCGGATTTTTCCGTACTTATCGATGTGGCTACGTCACGTGGATGAGAAACGCCTGTCACCGGCCATGGCAAAGCAGAATACGGCCACGATTCTCCTTTTCTACGCTGGCACGACGCAGCATGGTTTGTCGTGTAATGTCGTGCAAGGTTGTACACATATCTGAAGGTGGTAGGCTTCTTTATCTAGCGACGCGTGTACTGGAGTTCAGACTGGCTCGTAAGCGCAACAGTGTGGCGGTAACTGCAAGAATGCCAAGCTTCTTTTTGTTTGTTTCTGTGGGCTTAATGGACTTATCTGATGGATTGGGTCGGGTTATGGATTGGGTCGGGTTAATAGATATTAACAGCTTAGCACTTTATTTAATCCGTCTGTTTAATAAATGGGTTAAAAATAAGTAAACCTGCACTCTTAACCTTAGGCTTGGAAACGGATCAGAATCCTAATCCGATCCGCTAAGAAATCTATTAGGTCCGAGTCTGATGGATTTTTGTATACTCTCTTCGAATTCGATTATGATCTGAAATCCGAATCTGATATCCTATTTGATCCGAATATCTCGAAATACAAGTTTAGAAGAGAAAAATGCTGGAAATTAGATTTTTTTTTTTTTAAAGGTATTGTTAGTATGTATCATGAGTAATGATACTATGTAACTATAATATATAAAAGTAATGTATATGATTGAATGGATATATTGTTATGTAAGACACTATTCATAGATAATGATAGTATGTGACACACTATATAATAAAGAATACATCAGTTTTAATTATATAATCAAATCCGTTTTTAATCGAATCGGATTTATATAGATCCATACTTGATTCGATTATAATCGAATTTTTTAGATTCGGATCTTAGTCGAATTTCGGATCAAAAATATCTTATCGAATCCGCTATAATCGAATCAGATTTGGATCGAATTCTGATCATGATCCGATCCATTGGCAGGCCTACTTAACTTGTTGATATGTCCAATTTTATTAATTTTTTATTATTTATTTTTAAATATCACATCTAATGTTTTGTATAATAAATTTGATTATAAGTTGCAATGATATTGTAATTTAATATATATTTTTTTCTATAATTTTATTCAATTTTATGTAAACAATAATAATATAATATCTTACAATATTCTACTTTTCTTTTGTAATGCTGCAACTACTACCAAGTTAGCAACCTATCTCTTATTTTATATATTATATATATTTAGATATAAATGATATGTACTTTTTACGGTATGCTAAAATATTAAATCATATAGTATAACAATCCGACGGACAAACGGTAAATCCAAACTGTACTGTTTATATACGGATTGAAAAAACTCAACCCGAACATGACCCGTGGGTTAAAAAATTAAATCCAAACCTGCTAAAACTCAAAAGTTTTGGGGGGTTGACAGGTCGGACTGATGCAAGGCATTTGGTGCAGCTCAAGATTCTAATCCATAATTTTTACCAAAAGAAAAAATATTCTAATGCATATTAATAATTTTTTTTTGGTAATATAATAATAATAATAAATGAATTTTTATTTTATACCATTTTTAGATATTTATTTTCCTACAGAAAGGTACTGTTGATCCCTGAAAACAGTTAACAAAACGGGTTTAACGAAGTGATACGTATAACCTGATGAATGATTAATCAAGGAATAAGTCGGTTCAAAAGCATATCACGTATTGGTCTAATCTTGATAGTCGTTTCAATACGAAGTTTCCTTGTATAAATAAGTAAAATCACGAATAGACTTGAGAAAAATGTTTGAAATCCCAAGGAATGGATCAGAGATAGCACATAGGTGGAAAAGCTTCTAGGTCAGAGGATTTGAATTGTCAGCAGGTTCTCCTTCTTACACGCCAGTGTTCTTTTTGTTTGAATGAGAATGAGGACTTTTATAGCCAAAGTTCTCAAACAAGATGTAAGTGACAAGTGTCAATCATCGGGGGTCAGACACGATAGGATGATTCCACGTGTCCCGGCCCATACCTCGACTGTCACCTATCACTTTATACAAGTGTGAAGTAATTTCCGTCTTGTACTCAGTCCATCTGATGTGACATCGTCCATGTGGGTCTGGTCAACTGCCAACGACCGCCATGGGTCTGATGGGACATTTCTCTAGGCCACCATTCCTTTAGGTATCTCGATTTTCCCACATTTTTGTCTTATTTATTTAAATAGTTTAAGGAACTCGGGACATTGTCCTTGAGTTAGATATCATAAATGACTTTAACTCAATTACGAGTGCGATCTCGAATGCTTCTATATTTGTCATATGATTATCCTAAAGCGGTTTCTATTTGGGACATAGAAAGAAGTCCAAGTTGCTTTATGACTAAGGCAATGTCATTACTTCTTGGATAACTACCTAGTGTATGAGGGTTTTGATGTAACCGATGTGAACCTCTGCAGTTAGGTGAGGATCATCACTCATATCTCGATTTGGATAGCCTCTGATCTCGATATTAGATCTCAAAGTCTATTCTCAAACTTGACATAAGATCAAATTGTTTTTATTCAATCTCGATATTAGATCGTAAAGTCTATTCTCGATTTTTAGAATAAGATCAAATTGTTTTTATTCGATCTCGAGATTAGATCATAAAGTTTTTTCTCGAATTTAGAATAAGATCAAATTGTCTTTATTCGATCTCGAGATTATATCATAAAGTCTATCATCGGATTTAGAATAGGATCAAATTGTCTCTATTCGATCTCGAGATTAGATCATAAAGTCTATTATCGAATTTAGAATAAGATCAAATTCTCTTGAAATTTGGATATGAATACTCCAGCAAAAAATTGATAAATTATATCCGAGAGCCTACAAGTGGGTCCAATTTGAATATTTTTCAAATTGAAGGATCATAGGTAATTCTTACCAAATTGGGTTGCATCTTCTTGGCATATAGATATTTATTTCTCCTACTAAACGTACTCCGAAAGCGAGCTCGGCAGCTGAGACAGCTTTTTTTTTTTTTCCTTTTGGGTGGTGATAGGCTATTTATTAGCAGCCTACTTCAGCTGCTTTTTTTTTTTTTTTTTTTTTTGGTGGTGATAGGCTATTAGCAGCCTACTTCAGCTGCTTTTTTTTTTTTTTTTTTTTTGGTGGTGATAGGCTATTAGCAGCCTACTTCAGCTGCTAATAGCCACGAATCCTTATATTTTTTTGCCTTTTTCAGCTAGCCACGTCGAGCGATGAAGTGGTTAATTCATACTAATCTACCTCATAAAGGCCTCAATTTTTATTATTTTCTATAATAAAGACGTCAGAGAATGTTCTTTAGCCATGTGGCAAAAGTATAATATATGAAGTGTGATCGTGGACGAGGAGGGGGCATGCCACGTCTTATCCGAGTGTCCAAAGTGGCAGTTCGTGATTGGTTACGATAAAAGGTCTTAGAATTACTGCCACGTAAGAGCTCATAAAACACTCAGCGAGCGCGCACTCATGGCTATCAGTCTTTGTCTCTTCCTCCTTCCTCGTCTGACGAGAATTGTGATAAGACTTCTTTCGCCAACCACGCGTCAAATACTAGACTAAACATTTGGTCAATAAGAGGCGGCAATAGAAAGCAAAGAAAAAAAGAAAAAGCTATCTTTACTGACAAGATTCGAACTCGAAACCTTCCTCTCTTGAAAAAAAAAAAAAAGGAAAAAAGAGGCAAAAAAAAAAAAAAAAAAGCAGAAAAAGTCCAAGCAGAATGGCGTCATGATCGGGTCTAGGGTTCCGCAAATTTATCCTTTCTCGATTCTCCGAGCTTATTTTTAAGTTTCCATGGCGCATCTTTCAAAACCCTAGAAAAGCTCGTGCATTGCTTAGTCTGATACAGCTCTACCTGATTCGCTGTTGAAGGTCCATGCTCTTCCTCTTCTATTTCTTTTTCGATTTATTTTCTACATCGTTATTTTCATTCAATTTGAGCTGTTATCTGTTTCTGATTGTTCAAATCCGAAATCTCTTAATCTTTTCCGACGGATTTGTATGAATCCAGGTATATGTTGTGGTGAATCAAACTCTTAATTCATCAAAGAGGAGGTGCTGATCAATTCGAGCGACGTTCACTTGCGTTGCCGGTCGATCGGAGATTTTATACCCGGGAGAGTTAAAATGCCTGAAGAAGATCTAGTCGAGCTTAAGTTCCGACTTTATGATGGAACCGACATCGGTCCGATCCGGTATTCCTCGGCTTCCACGGTTGCGATGGTCAAGGAGAGAATAATCGCCGATTGGCCAAAAGGTTAGAGACTTGTTGTACTGTCATTGTTATCTCCGATTTTTGTTTCTGATATAGTCGTTCTCCGATCTTTTAGCTGTTATGGTTGATATGAACTAGATTATTTAGTCCTGAAATCATAGCTCAAGTCTCAAGAACTATTACATTTGTCAGCAGTTGGGTGAGAAAGCTAAGACGCTTTTTCCGCTTTTAATGGACTATTTCTCCGTTTTTGAATAAATCTATTGTTTGCGAAGGAGAAAACGAAGATTTCTGTTATAGTTAATTGACCTATCTGTTCAAAAACCGAATAAAAAGGCTTTTACCTAATTTGGTAAGGGATTGAAACTATTTTTTGAATTAAATTGGGTTTATGTTTTTGTGAGTAGTTTTGGGGTTTTGTTATGCTTGCTGTTTTTCGATTTTTCTTTTGTTAGATAATGGTTGGTAACTTCTCGACCTATTTTGTGTTGGAAAATTCATTGTTCGAAATTACGTGTATATAGGAGTTCCTGCTATTTTGTTTTTAATTATCTATTCTAATTGTTACTAGCGAACCTTGCAAGGGCTTTCGTGGTGGTCAGTTCATTTGTCCTACAAATCTTGGAAAAGAAAAGGAAAAAAGGAAATTTCCTACACATTAAAAATATAAAGGAAAAAGAAGAAGATATTCTTTTCTATCGATCCTTTAAGTTACTGATGATGAGTGAATGACCAACTTATGGTTGATTGACAACAGATTGATGTATCAATGGTAGTATTTCTTCTGCAGTATTGTCTGACTAACATTTATTTGAGAAAAAAGTTTTTGATGCCCCAAATTCTGTCACTGGCAATTTAGAGGGTTACCCATGTTCCAGAGATGAGGTAGGTGAGATAATGTAATGTAGTTCCAGGATGCTGTGATTATCTGCACTGAGTTTGAAAAAGAGTAATCAGACGGAAATTTTTGGTATGTGGACTTTTTTGCTTTGAAGAATAAACAAAAATCAAGTGCCTTTATAGATAGAATGCTCTTGTATGTTTTTCTAGCTAGTTTCCTTATATATGCAGATGGTTGAGAATCTTCAACCGCAAAAGGATTTATTCTTCACTGAGATTGATAAATGAACAACCAGTTTGTTGTTGTCCTTCAATGATAACTCAAAACTTGAAACATGGGAGTTAATAAATAACCCTAAACAGATCATCCTAATTAGCTTCAATCTTTTATTATATATTAACCATCTTAGGGTCCTTGCTCGGTTTAGAAGCAGGCACAAATTTTAGTTGGAAAAGGTTTGAAGCAAGCAGATATGGTTGATGAATGATGGTTTCTCAAGGCCCCTCTCTTCATGAAATTTCTGGAAAGGCAATGCATGGACAAAGGCCCCATTTTGTAAATGGAATTTGGCTGAAACTGACTGGTCTTAGTGGTACCTGTGACTTGTGATGTCTGCCGTGTACAAATACTGCACCTGCGCCTCCAGGAACCATTTTATGAAATATTTCTAGTACAATAATAGTATACTCATATGCCTATGAAATGCATTCTAATTGTCACAAACAGAATGGAGGAGAAGTTAACTTCAAAAATAGAGAATCGGTGGACTGTAGTATTTACTACAAAACTAGTGATTGATAGATTGCAGTACATACCATAATAGGCTTTGTATATTTACATACTCTTTGGTCATAATTGTGAGCTTCTGCACTATATCTAACGCTTATGTAGGTACTTCAGGTAGCACAATTAGAAATAGAGAGGATATGCCTAATAAGATGAATAGTCTCTGAAGCATAAGGTGTGGAATATACTCTTTATCTCAAACTTGTAGGAGCATTAATGCTCTTTAATAACAAAAGGGGTTGTTAAACAAACATTGTTTCTTTTGATTAAGGATTCTTTTGTGAAAGGGAGGCAAACCTTAAAACTGAATCATCATTTTGATGAACATGTGTGGAAGATGAACGTTTGCAAACTAGATACTGGGAAGGCATACGATGGTTTGATCTTTAACTCCCTCGCATGGTTCAGGATATTAGGATCACGTGGAGCAGCTGAGTTAAAGGTTACATTACTGTGACTTGGCTTATTAATTTTTGGCCGGGAAGATCCCTCCCTCTCCTCTTCCGAATGGGTGTCTGTTAATCGCATATCTTTTTTCGTATATTCTTTCTTCATCTTTCTAATTGAGCATAATGGAGAGCGGATCCTGTGCGGGTGGCGAAGCCGTGCAGGTGAGTGCGGGCGGCACTCTATTGGCCACCCGCACATGTGAAT
>JAUPMG010158688.1:0-10862 GCA_031762675.1 Pachysandra terminalis | reverse complement strand
TGTCTGCGTTCTGGTGACTTATGTCTGCGTTCTGGTGACTTATGTCTGCGTTCTGGTGACTTAGGGCATCGGTGCATATATACGGTGCTTAGAAACCGGTGATTCCCTTTCTTAAATTTTAGCAAGAAAGTGCAATAATGTTTCATAATGTTGAATTGATTCCATCATACCCCCTGACATTCTCGACATTAACACAGATTTGCTTTTGTTTCTAATAAAAGGGTCACTAGATCCGGTTTACGGTATTTCCACAGTATTTTAGTAAACCGGCTGGCTGATAGATTCAGCGTCTCTGTAAAAGCAAAAATCCTCTCTCCGTCAGGCTATGACCACGATATTTAGGTCTGGCCGGTCGGCGGACACCGGATCCGGCGGGAAAATTCTGCGAGGAAGGCGATTAGCCGCTTCTACATCTCCTTATCTGCGGCCAAAGTCGCCTCCTGCGGCTCATGAAAATAACCGTAATTGGTTCGTAGGAATCATTTCTCCGGCGAGTCGAGTGATCGCTCATGGTGCAGGGAAACTTATTTCCTCGGTTTTTGGTCCCGGTCGTTCACCTTCTTCGTCTTTGGGGAGTGATTCGAGCTCTGGTGAGTACTTGTTTTTCTTGGATTCGTTTGTTTGTGTGGATGTTCCAGATAAATTTTACTGTTTTTTGTTGTGGAATTCTAGGGTTTGTATTTTGTGTTAATTGTATGTTTCGTAGAAGTGGAAGGGTTGGAAGAAATGTTTCCTTGGGTTTGAGACTCCGTTTAATTGTTCGTATAATGTTGATAGAGTGATTTACACCATCCACCTGATTGAGGTGCCTCTATGTAGGCAACTTAGGCAATACTTGGACCCGCATAGGCACCATCGATACATTATGCATTTTTTTATGCGTACTAGCAGCAATTGAATGTTATTTTATTGAGTTGTCTATAAGGACATAGATTTAGGGGATGCTTTTTTGTCATGTAGCAAATGTGTTTGGAGTTGAAACTTGGTTTGTGAATTGGGTTCATGTGGAAACACATTTGGACAACTCGAGTTTGCCAAATTATCTACTATGTAGAAAATCTATCTGTAGGTGGGATTTTGGTGAACACTATCCACATAGATCGAAGATGCTTATGTGTTCTCCTAAGTGTCTCAGGGTCGAGGTAGTTAGATCCGACTCGGGCCTAAACTGCTATGATATGGCCATTCCTAAGACGCTTGCTTGAACCGAGAACGGGAGAGCGGGTCGAGAAGGTGTGAAAAATAGGTTGTGACTACGACTCGACGAAGGGAGATGCTCAACTTCGGAATGATGCCGCCTCAAGAGTTGTCTTATAAGTCTTCCCAACTACTCTATCTATGTGTTTCTCAAGTATGCCGGAGAATCTCTCTTTCTCTCTCAAATGTGCTATAGAATCTCTGTAGAGATCTCTTTGAGCCCTCCTAGGCTTTATATAGGCCAATGGAATCTCTAGGATAGTGACGAGTGTCATCATACTTCTTGCTTGTAACCGCAACACATTAATTCCCCTCATTAACATGGTAACAACTATACTAATACATAATGATTGAATTAATGTCTGTCGTAACGGTCAATTAAATACTCTTTCATTAATGATAACTTATTTATTGTAACTCAAGATACCTCATCTTGTCTTCACTTGAATTCATCAAATCGTAGGTCGACGTGCCAAGGTATGGCTCGGCCGCCGCCGATACCCGTATCCGTGTCTATCACACTTTAAGAATGCCGAAAACCCCCCCTGACGGGCTCTTGCCCAGGACGCAGATATCTTTTCTGACAAACTCTTGCAAATCATGTACACATAATTAGTCAGTTACTTAAGCAATTATTCATAAGTTAGTCGTGTCGTGCTGGGCATGATTCTCAGCTTTGACATCTCATTCTATGTTGAGGATTTACAAGTATTAGGCATTTCTGGACCTCCAGGATGTCAATAATGGGCCCTGACGCGAACAGGGTTTGCTAAGATGGCACTTTGCCCTTCTTCATTATTCATCAAAAAAAGATAGCACCCTGCCCTTCCCTTTGTCGGGGTCTTGCAGACCCCGGTATACCTGGGCGCTTATCAATGCTGGGGTTGGCCGGGACCCCGACGTGGCTGGGTGCCTAGTCCATTTGACCTAGGCGGCCACCCATGTCGGGGTGGCTGAGTCTTTGACATCTGCTTGCTGGGGACCTCGGCATCTGCATGGCAGGGACTTTGGCATTTGCCAGGCCAGGGCTTCGGCATTTGTCGGGGTGGGACTTTGGTATTTGTTGAGAAATGGCCTGGGCGCCCATCAATGCCGGGGTTGGTTGGGACCTTGGCATGGCCGAGTGCCTTGTCCATTTGACATAGCTGGCCACCCATGTCGGGGTGGCCGAGTCCTTGGCATCTGCTTGCCGGGGACCTTGGCATCTGCATGGCGGGACCTCGACATTTGTCGGGCCAAGGCTTCGGCATTTGTCGGGGTGGGACTTCGGCATTTTTCGAGATTTTGTTTTAACTCTTTTGGGCAAAGGGTCTGTCCCGGTTTTCATAATGATGAGTTTAATCCTTCTTGGACGTCTGTCGTCGAATCTTCATAATGTTTGACATTCATCACCTTGCCGGATGATGTTTGTCTGAATCTCACAGTATTGACGCACATCGCCTTGTTGGATGACGTTCGTCAAAATATCGCAATACTTGACGAGTCGTGTTTTCGTAGCACTGTCAGAATCTCATGTCTTCCCACATGTTGTGTTGTAGAGTTGGGATTGGTCGAGGTTTAGCAGACTCAAGCCGAGGCGGCCGAGTGGCATTCTGCCAACGAGCGCCGAGTGCGGGAATTGAGTCGGTGACTGAATCATGCAACAATACCACTCGAGAGACGATAAGCGACCAAAAGATGCTTGGCAGGTTGGCTAGTGGTGGCTTCGACACCATACTCAGCTTATGAAATGTAGAATCCGCTTACTAGAGCATTCGTTGTGACAAGAATAGTCTTGCAGATGCAGTTGTGATTTCTTTGAATATTTCATGCAGCCTCCTAGAACAACAAAAGGTCGGGCCACCTGTTCATAAATGACTTCGTGCTTTTCTTGTCAAGTTCTGCCGTGCTTTCTCTTGTGATGCCAAGTTCTGTTAAGCAATGTGGTCTTTGCCGAGTATCTCTGTAAGGATGAATCTCTTCTCATGGGATGAACTTCATCGAAATATCATAGTTATGATGAGCTCCACCATGCTGAATGGCCTTCGTCAAATCTTATATTTATGACGAACTCCGTCATGCAAACCAACCTTCGTTAAATCTCATACTATTGACGAGCTTCGCCATACAAGGCGAGCTTCGTCGAATCTCATATTCCCTTTCTTATCTCTTTTTTTGTATTTCACTCTTTGTATTGCATTTGCAGTTTTACAATGATATACTCACATTTTTCTTTCATTACATCTACAAAATGAAAATGAAATCTCTCACTTTACAAGACCGATAGATCTAGCCCCCATGTGTGATGGTACACGGCATGTGCAAAGATTCTCGCCAAAACGGCTAATCTCTCATCAAGTATGGTAACGTCGAGGCAATCTCGTGAAGTGTAATACTTTCTCATTCAAAATAATCTTTTACTCTTTGAAACCCCTTGGCTTGATACATAAATATCTCTAGGATCTAGACAGTCCTGAGGTCTTATTTACCAATGACCTTTGGATCGAGAGAGTCACAAAGACCACTTGTAAGATTAGGTTCACTCTTCATTTTGCTTCTTTTTGTTGGATTAGATAGTGCACTCACCGAGTGCTTCTTTTTGACGGACTATGCCATCAAGGCTATGTCTGACTCGTTTTTTCTCTTTTCTCGGCTTCTCAGCCCCCTCATTGATAGTGTTGTGCGCTGAGCGGCCTCCAGGAGCTTGGTGAAGTTGTGAGTGTCATTATTCTCAATATAAGCACGGTAATCGTGGCTCATGCCGCTAATACAAAGCTGTACTAGCTGATCTTCGCTGATGGATTCCTGGCAATCCAGTGTCAGTGTGTGGGGTTGCTTGGCGAATTCAACAAGCCCTTCATTAGACCTCTGATGTTCCTTGCTAAGATGCACAAGGGTGATTCTCTCCTCGATGAGAAAGAACTTTCAAAAAAAGGCACGAACCATCTCCTCCCATGTGTGTTTAGAATTCGGCGGAAGGTTTGAGTACCAAGTATGAGCTTTGTCGGATAAAGACTTTGGAGAATTCTCGAAGACTCAGTTCTTTGTCGGAAGCGAATATGTCGAGGGAATCCATGAAGTGGTTGACGTGCTCCTTGGCATTCCCCGTCTCGCCGTTATATTCGACAAACTTCTTCGACGGGATGTAATCCTTCGGATATGGCTTTTTTAAGAATATTTGCCGAGTATGAAGGATGAAAGTCACAATCTCTGTTGTTATCCCCCAGCAATATTTTCTCACGTCTCAACAAAGCGTTGATGTCTGCGAGAGTAATATACTCATCGGCCTTAGGTGGTCGTCCATTAATGATAGGTTCATCTTCTCGGCGTGGCTGATCGCCTATGTCCTCGGCAACAATATGTGGTGGAGGAGCTTGGCGAGCAGCAGTGATATTCGCTAGTATTTTCTGAAACACGGTTGTTCAGCTCGTGAAAGGTCATCATTTCGAGATGTTGGGAAACTGTGGTTCACTTGTAGAATAATCAGTTTATTGGGAGTGTGTTATGGCATTGTGGGTCTTGGTGATTTGTAGATGACACTTGCTGGATTTGGCTCTGTTTTTCTTTTTTCTGGTTGCCCCTACTTGGGGGAACCTTAGCCCGATTGTACTTTTTTGCTTTATTTCCCCTGTATTTCTGTTTTGCAATAAAGCTCATCGTTGTTGATAAAAAAAAAAAAAAAAAAAAATAGATACCAGCACATTGCAATGGAATATAAGTTCCGCAAAAATATGAATCTTTAATAGCTGATATTTTGGCTTGTACTTGGAGAAATCTTTAGAACCGAGCTGTCTTTCATGTAGTTATATAGTTTGTTTGGGCATATTTAGGAGAGAATAGGAGGGTATTTGAGGAGGGGTGCAATGAGCCTTGAGGACTGTGATTGATGATGTGATGGCTTTAGTGGCTTCTTGGGTTTCTATCTCTATTGAGTTTTGAGGACTGTCCATTTCTGATACCATTAGAGGATGGAGGGAGATCTCTTTCTCCTCACCCATTTGTAGTACCCATGATAGAGTCTGGAAGGTCCCGAGGGAGGGGATGACTAAGCCAAAATTTGATGGGTGCTCTTTGAGGGATCCCAGGGCTTCAGAGATTGGTGGGGTCTTCAGGGACCATAATGGACATTTTCTTTATGCTTTCTCTGGTCCAATATGGGAAGGGAATGTAGTATGGGCGGAGTTGAGTGCACTGCAGATGGGAATTAGAGTGGCAAGATCACAGGGCCTTTGAGTCCTTGAGGGGGAGGGGGACTCTTCGATTATCATTGCATGGAGGTCAGAACAGTTCTTGTGGAGGCTCAATCATATGATTATGTTGGTGAGACCTTTGGCTTCGGATTTGAACATCTTGTTCATATACATGCTCCGATCCGCCAATGGTATGGCCAATAAGTTGGCTAATCTTGGTGCAAGAATGAGGACATGTTTGTTGGGAGACCGTTGGAGGATATGTTCCAAGATGTCAAGTGATGGAGTTTGGACATGGTTCTAGCGGATTTGTTTGTTTTTGTATGGGTTGTTGTCGTTTCAGCATGCTTGCTGGAGTTTCTTGCTTATACTTGTTTGTTCCTTTTTACCCTTTTTTTTGGCGGCACCTTTTTTTTTGTTTGTTTGTTTGTTTATTTATTTTTAATTGTTGTGTAAGGCTGACAACAATATATCAAAACACTAACAATCTGCAAAATATATCAAAACACGCATTTGAATGAGTGTCACTCCAAGGAAAGATAAGAAAGAAAAAGAGGAGGGGATTAGGCAAAGATTGGCGTGACCACCCACAACCGATGATGATGAGGACATAGTGTATCCACCAGATTGCGAGACCGAGTAGGATAGGTTGGCATTTCGTGCTGGTTGGCGTGCCTCCATGTAGTTAGAGTTTGAGAGGTGAAGGGAGAGGTATAGGCTATCACCTAGTGGGACCATGGGTGCTGGGTCTTCAGGTGCAAGGACATCGGGTGGTAGGGCTGGTGTCTGGTGATGCACCACCATTTAGCCGTAGCCAGAGTATGAGGGTGCCGGATATGGGCAGAGCTAGGAATTTATTTTAGGGGGGCAAGATTTGATTTATTGTGAGTGTGATTTTTCAAGGTTATTAAGTACAAATTTCTTAAATTTTTTTTATAGGATAAAAATAAGATTCAGATTAGTACCTCACTGTCGTTCTCGCTACCTCCACCCCCTCTCCCTACGAGGGTCTAAATCATCTTACAGCCGTGACTCCCCTCCATTTTATCGATCATTTGGTTCATGCCACAATCTGCACTGACACACTTATTAATTATCGAGATGCCTGAAACCTCAACCAGTGAGAGTTTCATGAAATACTTTCCTGACAAAATTTACTTTAGAGCTTTTCTGGAAAAATCTTCTCTCATGCATTAGTTATCAGGAGCACCAGAAGCACATCAAAAGCAGTTGTAGATGCTGAAATGGTTTCTCTCGAGCAATTTCCACTCCAAGTAGGATCAACAATGACCTCCATGGTCAAAACCCCTGTTCAGAACACACCCTCTTCGTTTCTCACAGATTGGTTTCTCTTCATCGATGGAGCAATCGTAGCTTTGCTTGTCGTTTGGGCTCTATCGTCATTCGTAAACCCTAATTCTAACCCTACCGCTAGATCACGATCATTTGGTAACTCACTTATTGGACTTGAGAGAGAAAAGTCTCTCTCTCTCACAAAAGAGAAGAAGAGAGAGAGAGAGAAAAGTTGTAGATTTAAAAGAGAGAGACAACATTATATTTTGAAAAGAGAAAAAGATAGAAAAACGTTGTAGACTTGGGTTTTTACCAAAAAGGTCAAGCAAAAAAAATAAAAAATTGAGGGGGGGGGGCAATTGTTCCCAGCCTTCGCCCCTGCTTGTATTTTAAAAGAAATAAAAAATTGAGGGCGGGGCAGTTGCCCCTGGCTTCGCCCCTGATGCCGGATCCACTTATGGATCCATCACTTTACAAATCGAAAGATTCTAGACAAAAACGACTGAAGGATATATGGAGTGGGGGTAATGTGAGGGAAAAGATAGGGAAGTTCATCTCAAAATTCTGTGTCTTCAGCCATATGCCGGCTAATGTAGCAGCTTCATTGCATTTCAAGAACATGATTGATGTGGTACATGAGGCAGAAAGAGGAGTGCAACCCTTATCTCACATGAGATTATGGAAAAATATCTGGATGAGGAGGCTGTTATAAGGGAGCATGGTGTTTAAACTTGGACTCGGATCGGGTATCGTCCCGGTCCGAACAACAAATATTTTTTTTTTTAGTTGGATCGTTCTGGATCGGACGATCCAACTCGCCGATACTGATACAACTCGTTTGGATCGCTCGAGTTGTATCGGTATCGGACTGAGTCGAAGCATTTAGGGGTCTTAAGGAATTGGCTTCGACTCGGGGATCGTCCCCGTCCAATCCCGAGTTGGATCATCGTCGATCCTTTACACTATGTTAGGGAGTATATTGAGAGTTTGAGGCCTCACTGGAGGAGTATGGAGTCACCATTATGTGTGGTGGGTGGACATGGCTGACCAAACTTTATTATTAATTTCACGGTTTATTGTTAGGGGCGGGGCAGCTTTCTTGAGATCAGTTGATGCATCAAATAAAATCAAGTATGCTGCCTACATCAATGGCTTACCTAAGAATATTATCAAGGAAGTGGGGGTGAAGAACATGGTTCAGATTGTGACAGATAATCGTAGTGCATTTGTGAGGGCAGAAAAGAATTTGATGCAAAAATATAATATCTATTGGACCTCATGCGCCGCATATTGCATAATCTGATGTTGGAGGTGATTGCTCAGAGATAGACTATCTTGAGTGTGTCGGATGATGCCAGGACTATGACAAACTTCATTTACAATCATTTTTATGCACTAGCAAAGATGAGAGAGGTTTGTCATGGAGACATAGTGAGACCAGGCCTCACATGGTTCGTGATGAACTACATTGCCTTGGATAGTATTTTTTGCCATAGATCAGGGTTAAGGGTATGGTTTACTGAAGAGGTTTGAACTAGTTGCTCTCACAGCCAGATTGCATTGGTTAGGAGAGTGGACATAGTGTTGCAGAATTCTTTTTGGGAGAAGGTAAAAGACCTAGTCAATCTTTTAGAACCCATTTATAGTGTGTTTCAGGTAGCTGATACGGACTCATGGCCGTGGGGTCTATTTATGAGTCTATGAGGTTGAAGGAGCAGATCAAAGCAGCTTGCCCAAAATCTTATAAATGAGTTGATAAGCAAGACACTGTAGTTGAGGTTTTTTTCGAAAGGCTTCCTGGGAGATTGATTTTCTTGAGATCTTGTTTGGGGTTCTCTACTGTTTGTTAGAATATGAGTTTATGAGTCTGACAAGATTAATGGTTTAATTAGTGAAGGCACATTCTTGGTCAATTTGGAGACTCCAATGCCATCTAAAGAGGCCTTGTGGACAGCTTTTCTGGATAAAATTCTTATGGTGGACCACCTTATTGTGAGGAAGTGGACACTCCCATTTCCTACGTAGGATGCAATATAGATTGTAGGTTGGAGGTTGGTAGGGGAATTAAGTGATCATCTTTTTGCAAACCGCCAAGCTTTCTATATAGGTCCAGCACCATCTCTTGGGGAAACTTGATGTTTCATGCGCTACACCTAAAAGGCTCTCTGATGTATGGTGTAATTAGAATATCAGAGATTAAAATAATACGCAGTTTTCTGCCTATGGCTGTCTGCACTTTTGGTATTTGTTGGTGCTTATGGAAGGTGAGGGATTGTCTTATCTTTGAAGAAGAGGAAAGGAATGTGATTACAATGAAGTATAAGGTTATGAGGTTCTTGCTCCACTAGTTCTCCAACTCCAAAGAATTCTATGGGTTTGAGTCTGTATATCATTGCAATTTTGTATTTTGAACTGTTGTGTCTCAGCAATTTTCTATTTGTTGTTTTATTTCAAACATTCAAGTTGTAATGTAAAAATTGAATCTGGCTTCTGATTTAGATTTGTTGTCTGCCCTCTGGACACCAATGTTTTGAGTTCATTATGCAGATGATGATTTCTCTACTCAAGGGGCTGAAGAATTGAGTCAGGTAGATACTATACTTGGATTGTTTTTCTGTTATAATCATCTCTGTATATTGGGCTTCATCCTGGAACAGGCAGATAACTTTTTCTTATATCATACTACTATTAAAAGAGAATTTTAAGGTTTTCTTAATTATAAATTATAAATATTTTGTAATGGCCTTTCTAAATTTATACGTCATAATTATTTCACGAATATCTTTGAATTCAATAAATAATTATCTTTTAATTTAATGAATTATAATCTTTTCATACCTTTTTTTTAGCTAACAAAAACTATTTTCGGTCCATTTTTATGACTAAATTAACCTTTCAGAATTCTATTAGAATCCTTCCTTCCTTATGTGTTACATCTCCAAAATACACTCAAACTCCAAAACAAAAAGAGTTCTATTGTAATAAAATAACTATTTTATAGAATTTAATAATCAAAAAGGAAGGATAATTTAAAAATTCGTCACTTTTATTTACAGCCATAATAAAACTATTATATAAGCTTATTTTGTAAATTGTAAGCACACTAAAAGAGTTTTGACCCAATATCCAAACATAGAATGACATAAAAACAATATGAAACATTCAAAATACCATTTATAACAGCAATTAGAAATCTATTAAAATTTTTTTTCGAGTTTACCTAAATAATAATTTTATAACTGTCAACATTTAAGTCTTTTAATATTGAAAAAATCAATCTTAAAATTTTAATTTATTAAAAGCACTAAAACTTTGTTTTAAAGAGGTTAGTACACATTAAAATAGGTATTAGATATTATAATTATTTTTGTAATTAATTTTTTTTTACTATATTATTATAAATGTATATTAGTAAAATAAAAAAATTGATACCCTTTAAAATTAATATATTAACAATTACTATAAAAATATTTAAGGAAGACTTAGGTTACTCTGAAATATGTGTATTAGATATAAATTAATAAATCCTGTTAAAATTAAAAAAGAAAATATGTTATTAAATATAATAATCATTATAATTACTAAAAATTTAATGTATTTTAATCTTTTGCATGAACGTTCTTAGAAGTAGGATTTTTAACTTAATTTTTAAAATGCATATTAATATGATTAAAAAAAAGTCTGATACCCATTAAAATAAATATATTAACAAGTACTATAAAAAAGATTTAAGGAAGACTTAGCTTACACTGAAATATGCTTATTAGATATAAATTGATAAATCCTGTTAAAAGTAAAAAAAGAATGATGTGTTATCAAGTATAATAACCATTATAATTATTAAAATTTGAATTTTTATTTAATAATTATAGAATATATTAAAATATTTCAATGTATTTTAATCTTTCGCATGAACATTCTCATAAGTAGGGCCCATCAAGTAGTCAATCTTCGTTTTTACATGCATTTACCATATATTTTAGGGCTTTGAAATCTTATTTTGGATTCTTAAGACTAGACCCTAGATTTTTCATATTAGAGGTCCTAAAATACATATAGATATATAAATTATTTTAGTATTAAGAGCACTAATTTAGGTAATAACTATAGCTAAAAATAATTAAGAAAAATTTAGACCCCTAAAATGTATATTAAATATAAATCAATGAATCTTATTAAAAATTAATTAATTAATTTAAATAT
>JAUPMG010158677.1:0-10862 GCA_031762675.1 Pachysandra terminalis | reverse complement strand
TTCCCTTTTTTTTTGGTTGCCCTCCTCATGTTTTTTAAAAGTCCCAAACGAATGTATATAGCTATATATATGTTGGGTTTCGGTTCGGTTCGGTTACACTGTAGTATAAATCCAAAATCGAACCGATTTTATTCGGTTTCATATTTTCATAACCAAAATCGAACCAAATCTATAGAAATCCAACCCAAACCGAACCGAAGTCGGTTTGGGTCGGTTCGATTTCGGTTTTAACAGACTCGAGTTGCACCCCTACCAAGAACGAGCCGAGCCAACCCCTGAGACCAAACCCAGAAATTTAAGAAAAATATGGAATTGCCATCGACGACTACCCGACTCATCGACCAATGCGCCGAGTACCCACCGAACCCCAAACTGGCTACCTCTAGGCGAGCTGAAACTTGAATAATTGTTCTAAATTAATTATATTTTTGTGAGCGTGTAATTTGATCCTATTAGATTATTTCTGATATTATTTAAGCATGAATATGTAAGATTCAATTCCTTATACTCTGTTTGGACCGATATTCATATGAGTTAAACCATGATACATTGATATGGTTGATTTTACTTGATTTCAATATGTCAAGCATGCTTGGTAGAATTATTACACCCTGTACACAATTATTGCATGATTAGTTAACGTGCACAATCATCACTTGCACATCATTAGCCATAAGACCATGGGTTTGGTCTATAGGTCAACACTCTTTGCATGTAAGTTCATACTGCTGAACTTTTAAAGACTTGAGAGATTGCTGTGATCCGGAAATCACAGTAGGTGAGAAGACTTGTTCAAATTTTGATATATTATTGGAATTGAGGGATTGGCTATCCCAATATACCTATGGATCCTTCGAAAGTATTTTTGTCTTATAGACTATTATTAAAGGAGTGCCTATTACTGTTTTATATATACAATTCCCTAAGGAGTTTTCATACGGAATTCCTTGGAATTATTGCCCTTAATCACAAATAAGGTGAGGGGATTGTGCCCTTTAGGTCGAAACCCCTTAGAACTATGATGCGCACATGGAATATTGTTTCTTGGGAGTGGCTTTGTATGGGCGGGATGGTTCAAGAAAACATCTTGCTCAAGTAATGATTGATCTTGTGGGAACCTATATATGATTCATGATAATAGTTTAATTGCATAGCACTTAGATTGCATGTTAGATCACACTTGGTGATGATATTCTGTACACAATATGCACATATTAAGACTTGATTGTTGTTCACCATATGCATATATCATATATAATGTTCTATTACTTATCTGATTCTGGAAATTTATTTAATATGTTTGAAAAGTGAGTCATGGCTTTACTTCAAACCATAAACCTAATTCGATTTGATTACTTACTGGCTAAGTGTAGCTTACGCTTTCAAGCAACATATTTCAGGCACATTAGACGAGGAGCACTTGGACTATGTAGACCCAACTTTGGACCCTTGTTTTGAAGGAACTATTGAATTTATCGAAGAAGTTGACATTTTAGATTTTTATTAAAGATTTCTTTTCTTTTTATTGACTTCCATGCCAACATATTTTATTAGCCATAGTTAGGCTTTATTTTATTTATGAATTAGATTAGCATTAAGACTATAGTATTTCTTTTCCGCTGTTTTGTTTTACTGCCTTAGTGTTTGATTGTTATAAGATGTAGTTTTTTTTTTTTTTTTTTATATTTCTAAGTTTTTAAAATCTCAGTACTTTCAATTATCTTTGGCAATGTATTGACTACCACTCCCATGTAGATATGGGGTGAGAGTCATATTTTTGACTTGAGGGACTCATTTGAGAACTCTTAAGTTTGGGATGTGACACTAATATTCTTCAAAGCTCAGAATAATGAGTTACAACGAGTGAATCGTTAAACTCCAAAAGCATGAATAAATACCCTGTAATTAGGACTAAACATAATAGAAGTGAAACTCATATTATTTCTCTATATCCACACACCCCATCAGGTAAAGGATTGGGAATAAAAAAGGATAGATTTCATCACCATACCCCCATAGGTTTTTTTATCCTCACCAACATAATATTAGTCTTTACGTAACAACAATCTCCCACTTGGAGACTGAATGCGAACAACTATCTCATTTGCAATCTCAAGAACAACAGTACCAACCAGATGTGCATGATCCCCTTTGTCTTCAAGCTAGAAGACCAACAGAAGCTGAACATGTTTTCAACTTCTCAATTATGACCACCTTGGTCAACATATCTGCAAGATTCACACTGGTGTGAATCTTCTCCAAACCGATCACCTTCTCATCCAAAAGTGAATGAATGAAGTGATACCTGATATCAACGTGCTTCGTCCTTGCATGAAAGGTTGAATTCTTTACAAGATGGATCGCACTTTGACTATCTATCTAGAGCTTACAATTCTCTTGCTCCATTCCCTACTCTTTCAGTAGTACCTGTAACCACACGATCTCCTTGCAGGCTTTTGTAGCTACCACACTTTTCTTCAGTAGTCGAAAGAGCAACAATTTTCTACTATTTGGAAATCCAACTAACTGTTGCACTCCCCAAATTAAACACATAACCTATAGTGCTCCTTATACCATCTAAGTCTCCTGCCATGTCTGAATCAACATATCCTTGTAGACAAATTTCAGAACCTCCATGGCATAGGGATGAGTTAATTGTACCTTTCAAGTATCTCATTATCTATTTGACGGCTTCCCAATATTCCTTGCCTTGTTTACTCATAAACCGACTCACAATAGTAACATCAACTGCATGTGCAATGTCTGGTCTTGTACAAACCATGGCATGCATAAGACTCCCTATTGCAGATGCATAGGGAGCCTTCTTCATGTATTCCATCTCTTAAACAGTAGAAGCATACTGCTCTTTGGACAATTTAAAGTGACTTGTTAGAGGGGTGCTAATAGGCTTAGCATCACTCATGTTCAACCTTTCCAGTACTTTCTCAATGTATTGTGATAGAGACATCTTCAATTGTCTTTTGGATTTGTCTCTGCTGATCTGCACAGCAAGGATTAGTTTTGCAGCACTCAAATGCTTCAAGTGAATTCTTTAGAGAGATGTTCCTTCAGCCTTGTTATTTCATTCATGCTTGAACCTGCCACAAGCATATCATCTACATACAGGAGTAAAATAAGGTAAGAATTATTAAACGTTTTGAAATAACAGCAATGATCAACATTACACCTTTTGTACTCGTTGCTAGATATAAAAGTATCAAACATGCTATACCATTGTCTAGGAGACTGTTTTAACCCATACAAACTCTTCTTGAGTTTTCATACCATGTTTTCCTTACCCGATACCATGTATCCTTGTGGTTGTTTTATGTAAATTTCTTCATCTAGGTTGCCATGACGAAATTTTGTCTTTACATCTCGTTGCTCTAGATGCAAGTCCCCTGTTGTCACAATACTTAGAATCGATCTGATGGTATCCATTTTCATAGCATGAGAGAAATTTTCAAAAGTCGATGCCCGCCTTTCGTTGAAAACCCATCACAACTAGCATGTCCTTATATATTTTAGACCCATCATTCTCTTCTTTAAGTCTGTAAACCCACTTGTTCTCTAAGGCCCTCTTTCCTTTGGGTAACTTAACCATGACGCATGGTTTGTTTGATGAGAGGGATGCAACTCACACCCATTACAGACTCTAACTCATTCATTGCATTATCCTGCACTGCTTCCTTAAAACATTTAGGTTCACTATTTTCAGTTAGTAACATATAGTTAAGAGAAGACAAATACCGAGCTAGAGTCATCAATTTGGTGATCCTAGATGATCTTCTTAAAGGAGGAGAGGCCTCAATATATGAAACATGAGTAGGAGAGGTATGGGCTAAGTTACACAATCCATATGCAAAGGGGGACGTTCTGGCGCTCAGAACACGGATTCACGTTTTGAGTGCGAAACGTCCCCAATCCGCGGATTTGACTTATGAATTCGCAGATTTGATTAAAAGCCTAAAAAAAGAGATGGGGTTTCTTGTAAAACTTGGGGGGTTTATGAAAATATAAAAGTAGATAGGTTGTATTCTAAAAATAAGGTAAATTAGGTTAATAGAATGTTAAATTAATATATTTTTTGTATTATGTCCTTTTTTTGTATATCTGGTTGAGCATAAGAATAGAAATTGAAATGTTTTTATACATAAATTACAGTTTGTATGTATAGATACAGACACTTTGTAGGTGCTCTGGACCACAAGTTATTTTCAAGTTTGGCACTCTCGTTCCCGTTCCCGCACCTGCTCGGATTTCTATTGACTTAAGGTATGAGTTTTTACCTCACGGTTTTCATCTAGTGGTTCCAATAAACCCTTGGTGTATCTTCATCAAGTTTCACGTATTTCTCATCTATTAGCTTTCTAAAAAACATCCTTTGTCTTTTCCTTATTCATGAAATTTTCATTAAATATGATATCTTTGCTTCTAATGGCTTTTCGATTTTCTAGATTCCAAAATCGATAATCAAAGTCATTAACGCCATATCCGATAAAAATACATTTCCTAGACTTAGGATCTAATTTATTCATTTCATTTGCATTAGTATGAACATAAGAGGTACAACCAAATGCTCTCAAGTGTGTTAGGTTTACCTCTTTTCTAGTCCAAGCTTCTTCTAGAAGTCCAAAGTCCAAAGCAACTGAAGGTCCTCTGTTAATCAAGTATACTGCGATATTGACTGCATCTGCCCAAAAAGATTTAGGCAACCCAACATCTATCCTCATGCTTCTGGCACGCTTAGTAATTGTTCTGTTCATTCACTCAGCAACCCCATTTTGTTGTGGTGTCCTAAGAATCGTTTTCAATCTTTTGATCACATTCAAAGCACACCAGTCCTCAAATTCGTTGCTGCAGTACTCTCCACCATTATCTAACTTGAGACTTTTTAGTTTTAAGCCTGTTTCATTCTCAACAACTACTTTCCACTTTCTAAACACATCAAATACATCTGACTTGTGTTTTAGAAAATAAACCCATAATTTCCTAGTATTGTCATCAATGAAAGCGACAAAATAACGAGAATCGTCAAGAGAAGGAACCAAAGATGGTCCCCACACATCCGTATGCACCAACTCCAATTTGTTGGGTTTTGGAGTTCTTTTGATTTTTGAGAAACTCACATTTTTCGGCTTGCCAAAGATGCAATCTTGGCAAAAGTCCACATTTACCTCTGTCAATCCGGGGAGCTTTCCTACTTTGTGCATTACCTTCATTCCCTTTCACTCATATGCCCAAGTATACGGTGCCTTGTGTTTGCATCCACCCTTGTAGATGCAACTGAAATTGAATCGTTAGTTCCAGATACAATATACAGTATGCCATCTTTCTTACCTCGTGCTATCACTATAGCACCCTGATCATCTTCCATGAGTCATCACAAAAAGTGGTGGTTGTTCCCATTTGTGCCAACTGCCCAACAAAAATTAAATTCTTCTTTAATTGAGGCACACACCTAACGTCCTTCAATTATAGGATAGTATCATTCTGCAATTTTATTTGTACATCACACTTTCCAGCGATGTAGCAATGTTCTCCATTTCCAAGATAAACTTTTCCGAATTCACCTTCTTCAAAATTTTACAGAAAATCCTTTTGAAGGGTAGCATGGAAAGATGCACTAGAATCTACAATTAATCCAGACATCGTTTAGTGTAGCAAGAGACAAAATCAAAGCATCAGAATCTGTAGTATTTTCATCAGAGAGATTTATGGAATCATTACTTTCCTGATTTTTATTTTGGGATGCTTTCCTTGGAGCCCTGCAGTCTCTCTTGAAGTGCCCATTCATCCTGCAATTCCAACAGCCTTAATCACCTCTTCCTTGAGGAGGTATTGACCTACTGTTCCTTGATTTAGAGCGGTCAAAATTTATGTTCTCTTTCTTTGATGATCTGCCCATTTCTTCTACACTCAGAACATTACTTGATGTTTCAGCAATTCCAGAATTCCTCCGGCGAGTTTCATCACTTAGAAGAACACTCACAACATCATCATATTTCAAAGTACTCGAACCAAACGAGTTGCTCACAGCCATTACCAGACTGTCCAACCAATGTGGTAATCCTGATAAAATCAATAAGGCCCTAATTTCATCCTCAAAAATTATTGCGACCGATTCCAATTGACTATTGACAGTGTTGAACTCGATTAAATGCTGAACCACGCTACCACCGTTCGACATCTTCATATTGAATAATCTTTTCATTAGAAAAATATTGTTTGATGGAGATGGTTTTTCATACATCTTTGATAGGACCGCCATTAAATCTGCTGCAATTTTCTCCTTAGAGATATTAAAAGCCACAGATGGAGAAAGAGAAATCTAATCGTACCCAGGGCTTTCTTGTCTAGAATCTCCTAATTGTCATGTGACATCTTCTCAGGTTTCTTTGGCAATCCTCCTAAAGAATGAAAAAGATCCTTCTGATATAGAACATCCTTGATTTGCATCTTCCAGAATCCGAAGTTTGAACCATTGAACTCTTTGATTCTCACATCTCCTTCTTCCACCATTGGTCCCACTCAACCAAGAGCTCTGATACCAATTGTTAAGAAATAAGAAGAAATCAAGAACACGACACAAATTTACGTTGTTTGGCAATTAGTGCCTACATCCACGGATGCACACCTAGATCTACTATCCTCCAAGGCTCAGAATAATGTGTTACAATGAATGAATCCCCAAACCCCATCAGGAAAAGGGTTGAGAATAAAGAAGGATAGATTTCATCACCATACCCTCATAGAGTTAATTATCCACACCAACATAATATTAGTCTCTACATAACGACAGATCTAATTATAAAATCATGTGCCACTCCTTTCACCATAAAAGTTCCTGAATGAGTAATGAGATTTAGTCGTATTGGGTTTTTACTTGGACCAACCACTTACATCAGCCCTGAAGGCATCCATATGGGGTAAAACTATTTGGGTTCATTCAAATAGACTCTTTGGCTGATAGAGACCAACTATAAGTATAATTATAACAAATAGTTTGAGTAGGAGTAGGAGTAGGACTTATGTCTTGTGGGTTTTAGAGAACTCAAGTAGGAGTAGGACTTGTGTCTTTATAAAATAGACTTCTGTGTGAATTCGAGAACTCACAAACTCCTCTCCCTCTCTCTTTGAACTCAAGTAGGAGTAGGACTTGTGTCTTTATAAAATAGTCTTCTGTGTGAATTAGAAACTCACAAATTCCTCTCTTCTTTATCTAAAAGTGCTTGTAGTAACGCTTCCACAAAAAAAGACTTCTGTGTGAATTACTCTCTCTCTCTCTCTCTCTCTCTCTCTCTCTCTCTCTCTCTCTCTCTTCTTTATCTAAAAGTGCTTGTAGTAAGGCTTCCTTAAAAAAAAAGACTTCTGTGTGAATTAGAGGACTCACAAATTCTCTCTCTCTCTCTCTCTCTCTCTCTCTCTCTCTCTCTCTCTCTTCTTTCTAAAAGTGCCTGTAGTAAGGCTTCCATAAAAAAACCTTAGATTGTAAGAGTGTTAATACGCGGAAAGGTACGTAATTTATATTTTTCTTGTTCAAGGTTGTGATGCATCTATTTTCTTCCCATTACTAAACGATTTGTGTTTGATCATATAACTAATTAATCCTGAACAATGTTTAAAAATGTAAAATTTTGGGTGCTAGTCTTGATTTGATTGAGTCTGGTTGGGTCATTCTTGGTTATAAACGGTCAACCTGTCCCATCACACCCATCACTATTTGGACTAGTTCGAATTAATCGTAATTGAGCGGATTTTGGGATAAATCACCCCTACTTTATCTTTCTAATTACAGTTTCGGATTTAACCAGAAAAAGGTCCTTTACGATGTGGAAAATGAGAATGTCACCTGCAAGGGATCTATATAGCTCCCGCAGTAGAATGTTTTCATGTGGCAGAAGACATGTTCAAAAGCTTTCCTCTTTGATAAAAGTATTTTTAAAGATAAAACCTTTATCTAAATCAAAAATTTGATAAAAATTCTTTTATATAATAATATAAAATAAAAATAACTAAAATCTGAAGTAAGATAATCATAAGATTTATTTATTTATTTATTGGTATTTTACGATTTTAGGGTTCATCTTTCTTTTAGTGTTTATCGCTTTTTTAAGGTTTTAATTTCTTTTGGGTTTAGTTCTACGGTTTAGGTTTCATCTTCTCCTCTTTGTTTTTTTTTTTAGGGCTTTTGTAGATACTGAAAATTGTAAAGACAGGTATCTCAATGAGATGATGACATGTGGTAATGTCACAAAGGATTATTTGAGTCATGACTTAAAATGAAAGTCTAACTCTTGATTAAGATATTTTGATGAAACACGCTGAAAAAAAAAATACATTGCTAATGAATAATTTTGAAGTTAAGCAGATTATGAAGGCTACACGACGCCTATTACGAACATCCGATGTAAAGGAGCACACAAGATCAATCCACGCCATACGCACCGAAGAGATGAATCTCAACAAATACACACCTCCATCTAGAGTGAGCCTCGACGACGTAGAAGGTTAAAGCACCCTCGACAATATTAAGACTGAATAGCCTCGACAGTACTAAAGTTGAACAAATTCTGCCTAAGGGAAAGACAGTGATAGTAAAAGAGGGAAAGATGGACCTCGAGGTGCGACTCACGTTCACCCAAAGAGATGCGTCTCGGTGAACACCCACTTTCATCTATAATAAACCTCGAAGACGTCAGAAATATTTCTGTTTAGAGGGTACCTCTTTGATGTTAGACAAGCCTTAATGGTACTAAGATTGAACTGTCTCGATAGTACTAAGGCTGAACAGTCTTAAAAGTATCAAAACTAGACAGTTTCGATTATACTAAGACTAAGCTTCGATGGAACTAAGACTGAACAATCTTGATAGTACTGGTGATGCACAAATTGATAAATAAGATCCTTTTAGACTGATTAAGCCGTTGATCTCTTGATATGACCTATTTGTACGGGATAAAGTCTTTTGAGGTTCGAGAATGTCCCAACCGCTCGCCTAAACCGAGGAATTTTCCTTTCGGGCAACGCTTCATCGATTCTAACAAACATGGTAATCCGAGATGATGAATAGTAAGCATAAGGCAATATAAAACACGAGATTTTACATGGTTCGGCAATACCGCCTACATCCATGGATTTTCATACGACATTCATTCTTCTCACTTTATTTTTGAAAAATATCATATACATGATACATTGTAGAAAATACATATAAGAAGAAAGAAAAAAAGGTAGAATTCTCTATCTAGTTGGGGAATGATGCTTCCTGTATATCTCTATGTATTTCTTTTCTCTGCCTCCTGAAGTGAGAAAAAAATCTCATTTACATAGGGAACCCCTTTCTCTTTGAATGAAAAGTCCTCTCCTTTGAATGGAGAGCTACCTATTAAATGCCTTCAAAGAAAATTGTCAAAAGAATTGAATACTCTAAGAAAACTACCAGATACATTGAATATTCTAAGAAAACTGTCATAGCATTAAATGTTACAAATAATCATATTTTAAGGCTTCAAAAACAGTCATAACACATTTATTACAAAACACATTAAATGTTGTCACGTCAAATGAACAGTTTTTCGAAATACAAGTGAAAAGGGTTCTCGAAATACAAGTGAGTAGTGTTCTCGAAATACAAGTGAACAGTGTCTTTGCAATATGAACAGTGTTCTGGAAATACAATGATCAGTGTTTTCGAAGTTCAGTGAACAGTGTTTTCGAAGTTCAATGAACAGTATTTTCGAAGTTCAGTGAACAGTGTTTTCGAAGTTCAGTGAACATTGTTTTCGAAGTTCAATGAACAATATTTTCGAAGTTCAGTGAACAGTGTTTTCAGACTTCAAATGGTTTAAAATATTCAGTAAAAATGTCACCAATAAAAAGGTTCCATGTATTCATTTTAAAAACCAGTTATCATCATTAGCCCCCTGCACTTATGGCTCTTGTAAAAGAGGTGTGAGTGCATATCGAATATGACAAATATTAATATCTTTTGAAAGAATATTGAGTTGAGATCCTATCTCATATAGGTCTCACAATATACAAGAATACTTCAAATGTAAAATTTGCGGTCCATCCCAAGTAGATCCTCAGAATAATATATATTGATTCGAGATAAAACTCTTAATACAGGTGAGCACTTGAAATAGAACACTTCGAAGGTGAAACTTCGAAGGGATTTTGGTTTAAGGTCTATCTTAAGTAGATCCTTAAAAGTATGATTTCGAATGTTTTCCTTCATAAGGTTTTCTTTAGAATATTGCTTGATTACTTTGAAGATTTTTTCTTCAAAGGAATTCTGGTCTAAGGTTTTTCTTAGAATGTTTACAAATCTTGATGATAACAACAATCCAATGATCAAATATTAATCTGAATTTCATCTTAAGTAGATCATCAGAATATTTATTCGAGATAATTCTCCAAACACATGTGGGTGCTCGAAGGTCTTGAAGTCCATCTTAAGTGGATCCTCAGAATATATATTGATCATTTCGAAAGTTGTCCATCAAAGGAATGCTGGTCCAAGGTCCATCTTTAGTAAATCCTTAGAATATATGTTGATTTCAATATTCTCCTACATACGTAGGCATTCGAAAATGTGAGATTTTCCTTAGAATATAGAATGTAATTCAAATGTTCTCACTTGAAAGTACATCGATGTCTTCAAGAGTTTTCTCTTCGAATGCAATAGTGGTTTATGGTTTTTTTTAGAGTATAGAATGCTTATTCAAATATTTTTCTTCGAAAGCATATTATCACTTCGAGAGTTTTCTCTTTAAAGGAAAAATGCTACTTCGAATATGATTCTCCTACCGTGAGTAGGCATTCAAAATTCTGAGGTCCATCTCATGTAGATCCTCAGG
>JAUPMG010158666.1:0-10863 GCA_031762675.1 Pachysandra terminalis | reverse complement strand
ATTTTCATCCTTATCTTGGATTTGATATGGCAATCCGCGGTCCAGAAATGGATCCCGAAGGTCTCACCTCGAGATTCTTGTCATCCTGAATAGGGATTCGTGCCACGGGTTTTGGGGCATGACAAGTGCTATTGAACTCCTTAAGTGACTTGTTATACCCATTGAACATATTTCCTGTGATCTCTGTAAACACCCTAATTTGCATGAGAGCGACTTTCTCTTGATCTTTCCAGCACTTGGAGGCTTGAGCTTGGCTTTTCTTATCTCCCAATCATCTCCGAACAACTCCTAATCACATTGTCAATTTTCTCTAAAAATCTCAAAATCATGTGAAATGACCAAAATACCCCTAGTAGAACCCACCTGATTCATCCTAATCCTAAATCCATTTTCAACCTCAAATTTGAATTCCTTAGCCAAAATGCTCTCCAATGAGTAGAATCTTAGGCTACTTCGAAGATCGTCGAAAAAATTACTCTTTTTCCAGTCGTTTGGGCCAAAACAGTTAAATCCAAGAGTCAAAATATTTCTCCGACATCAAATTTGGATTTCACACTGAAATACCTTCAAAACAACTGTGATTTTGTAAAATTCCGAATTCGGGAGTCGAAGGGTCATTTTTGGTATTTTAAAAAAAAATAATCAAAAAAATATAATGGGATAAAAAATAATAAAAAAATATTTTAGGGCTGAAATTGAAATAAAATAATTGAGAGAATATTTGAGGAAGATTTTCTATGAATCAAATTCCAAGAAATAAGAAAGAATAAATTTTTGAAGTTATCACATGGCAAATTACAATCCAAAAGAAGAAAATCAAAATAAAAAAGAAAGAAATAACAAAGAAAATCAGAAAAATAAAAAATAAAATTCGGAGACCCCCCCCCCGCTTTCCTTTCCCCATATTTCTTTCTATTCTCTCTCCCTCCTTCATTTCCCCTTCTTTCTTTCTATTCTCTATCCTTCCTCCTTTTTCTCTTTTCTTTTTGAATTCTTTCTGTTATCTCTCTTTCTCTTTCCCTCCTCTTCTACTTAAGAAAGCCAGGGACCCAGATCGAAGGAAGGACAATCGACACCTCTTCTTCCCTGAGCTCTCCCTTTACCTTGCTCGGCGACCCCCTTTGCTGCGCAGCCCCTTACTTCCACTGCAACCTCGCCGTCCGCACCATCTCTGACCACCCATGTTCACTCCCCTCTCTCTCCCTTCCATATCTCACACTTGCAACCCCCTCTCTCTATTCCGTCTACCTCCCTCTTAGTCACACTCTCTCTCTCCCTCCAGCACCTCTATCCTTCTTTTTTCTTCCCTTCTTCTTCTTCCCTACTCCTTTCTTCTTCTTCCCCCTACCCTTTTTTCTTCTCCGACATCTTCTCTGTAAAACAAAAAACCAAAAGTTACCTTACAAAACCCCCACAAAAAAGTCAAAATAACAAAAAACCCCAAAAAGAAAAACCAGAAAAATCTCTATCCTAAGGCCCCATTTGGAAGAATAAAAAAAAAAGGGTAATGGATCTTTTTCTCCTCCAAGTCAAGCCTCAAGGAGCTCAATGCCAAGGAGGGCAAATAAGGGATTGCAGAAGCTACCCAAACTTGAGTTGCTACAAGTATCTTAATTTATTTATTTTTATCATTTTATCATCATATTATGAGAGTTGAAGGTATAGTGTGAATTATTTTTTTGTGAATTTAATTAATTTATTGTTGTATTTGAGTAGATTTGTAATGAGTTTAATGTGCATTTTTTTTTAGCATTTAATCATTTTAGTATATTTTAGTTTTTATTAATTGGCCAAATAATCTTGAACTGGGTAACCGGTTGAACCGAGAGAGAACCGGTGCCTAACACCTTCTCGTTCTCTCAAATAAACCTCCTTACCAAAATCTGGTTAGACCATCCTAAGCTTCATATTTGGTTTAATTTTGAAATTAATTTTTAAAATCACGGGTGACCATTCACACTGCTAATCCATTGGATGTTGGCGACTCCATATTTACCCGATCGACCTAGGGTCCACCCGACCATGGGGTGATCACAGCTGGCGACTCTACTGGGGAGTTGCGGGTTTGAGCCATGGTTCACTTTTATTTGGCCAATTTAGATTTTTTTAGGATTTTAGTTTATTATTTTTATTTTATTGAAATTTTGTATTCATATATGATTTGTGTGGATTATCCATATAGCTTGGTTTTAATGGTTTGATTACATATTATGTCTTGGATTATTTGCACTAACATTGGTAGGACTTGATTTGTGCTTATATGATGGCTCCATTTAATTTTTAATGTGGTTGGTTTGGCTTATTGATTAACTTGCTTATTAAACTGTGTGGTTTGGCATACATTATGATTTGTTGGATTGGCTTATTGCACACACACACATTCATGAACAATTGCATAGGACTCCCCCTAACCCAGTGAAAAATTAATCCCGGATATGTGTATAGTCAGCGCGCCAAGGTCGCTATACTTTGGGAAGCGGGGCTGATAGTATCCACCTGACCGTTTGTTCGCCCCATAGTTTGGGAACCGGTGAAACCACCTATTGAACCCCATATAGATGAATGAATGGTTATGACACTTTAAGACAATCTATTTTCATTTATTTTTTAGTCCATTATGGATCGGCCCATGGCCCATGTCCATCCCTTGAGTTACCCCTAGTTTGGGCCCCCTAGTTGAGCCCATTAGGAAACCTATCCTTACGGTTCGGGTCCATGACCCAAGATCCAATTCATGCACAAGGAGTCCATACCCATGGGGCTAGGACCCATGTTGCACCTAGGATGGGTGCCCACCCATGATGTTTTACAGGAACCAGCTATTTGGACCCACTTGGGCCCATAGATCCAGATGGAGGCCCAGAGTCATCAAAGCTCGTGGATCAAGGAATCAAGACTAGATTAGGTCATTCTTCAACCCATAACGGCCAAGTTGTAAATTTGATTAGGTTTAGTTTTTTGGCCCATGAAGGCCCATTTGTAAATTTAGTTTATTTTATTTGACCCTTGAAGGCACATTTGTAATAATACAGGATGGTTTGGATTTGAGATTGATATTATTTTATTGTAATGTACTAATTGAACACCCGAGAAGTCAAGTCCATGCATAGTCATGTCTAGAGTCATACCTATGTGGGTATACCCATTAGGATCCATTCATATGTATCTTTTGATTCTTATACATGTGCAAATAAAACCCAAGAGGCCTAAAACACATGTAATCCTATGTGATGAGGTAAGCCATGTGAGGTTCAATGAGCGTAAGGCCCATCCATGGAACCATAATATTGAATTAAGTGTTACCCATGGATCTATATTGGGTATTTCATTTTGCAAGATGCACATCATCTCATCACATTCATGCATACATCTTGGAACCACCCACATGTGCATTCATGTCATACATTACCTATTTATAATGAAAGCCCAATTGGCCTTTGACCTATGTAAGTCCACTTGATCCTTACATAGGTCAAGGCATCCATTCATGGGTCCATATTATCCTTCATTTTATTCTGAACCCATGATGAATATACATTGGCTTTTCATTGTAAATAAGGTTGCATCAAGGTTGTTATTCATATCCTAGGACTTACATGCATGGACCTCACTTGGTCCAAAACCACATCTAGAGCCCATACGTATATCCCATAAGTATGTGTCAAACCGTACATGAATGGAACCAAGCATGGGCTCAAGGCCCAATCAACTCAAGACAATGTATTTTGGGTTGGCATAGTCCCATGCCAAGCAATTCATGAAAGGGATGGTCCCTTAAATATGTATCTCCACCTCCTAAAATGTATCCAACTCCATCCATAAAAGGTTTCTCACAAATTCCAAACCCTTGTACAACCCCCAAGTATTGAGGGGTGGAACCCAATTGTTAAATGTGTCACCAAATCCTTAAATATGTGTCTCAACCTCCTAAAATGTGTCAAACTCTATCCCAAAGGTGTCTCACCAATTCCAAACCCTTGTACAACCTCAAGCATTAAGGGGCGAAACTCATTCCTTAAATATGTGTCGCAAAATCCTTAAATGTGTGTCACCACCTACTAAAATGTGTCCAACTCTCTCCAAAAAGGTGTGTGACCAAATCCGAACCCTTGTACAATTTCAAGCATTAAAGGGTGAAACCCGGTCCTTAAATGTGTGCCACCAAATCCTTAAAAGTATATCACCATCTACTAAATGTGTCCAACTCTCTCCAAAAATGTGTGTCACCAAGTCTAAACCCTTGTACAACCCCAAGCATTGAGGGGTGAAACCCAATCCTTAGAGGTTGTTACCAACTCCTAAAATGTGTGTATCCCATCCCTAAAATGTGTGTAACTAAGTTTTTTGACTTGTGAAACCCAACAAATAAAGGGTGTAACCAACTCCTAAAATATGTGTATCTCACACCCAAAAAGGTGTGTCACCAAGTCATTACCCTTTTACATCCTTCTCTTTTGCTTTCTACCTATTTGTGAAATGTCCATATAGGAGTGGGTTATACAATTCCCTTTTCATGCAATGAAGGGTGTAACCCAGTCCTAAAATGTGTGTAACCCACTCCTAAATTGTGTAACCCATTTCTAAAATGTGTGTAAGTCCTTACACCCTTCTCTTTTTCCTTCTACTTATTTGTAACAATGTCCATATAGGATTGGGTTACAGTTTTCCTTTGTTCATGCAATTATGGGTGTAACTCATCATAAAATGTGTGACCTAATCCAAAAATGTGTGTAACCAATTCCTTAGACTCAATCCTAATATGTTTGTAAGCCAATCCCATTTTAAAAAAGGTAATTATGTCTTTTTTTATTATTATTATGTGATATTCTTGTTCTCTTTTGCCTTCTACCTATTTGTGAAAATATCCATATAGGAGTGGATCACACCCTTTGTTGCCTAAGGTTACACAAGTGTATGGATTTAGTTACACACATATTAGGAGTTAGTAACAAACATTTTAGGATTTAGTTACACACATTCTCGTTCTCTTTTGCCTTCTACCTATTTATGAAAATGTCCATATAGGAGTTGGTTACACCATTTTCTTCTTCAACCACACAAATGATGTAACCCACTCCTAAAATGTGTGTATCCAACTCCTAAAATGTGTGTACCCCAATCCTAAAATCTGTGTAACTAACTCTATACAGTTGTGAAACCTCAAGCAATAAAACGTGTAACCCACCTAACTCCTAAAGTGTGTGTTACCCAATCCTAAAATGTTTGTAATTAAGTTCATATCCTTGTGGAACCTCAACCAATAAAGGGTGTAACTCACCCCTAAAATGTGTGTATCCAAACCCTAAAATGTGTGCAACTAACTCCTAAGATGTGTGTTACCCAATCATAAAATGTGTGTAACCCACTCCATAGAATTGTGAAACCTCAAGCAATAAAATGTGTAACCAAATCCTATAATGTGTGTAACTCACTCCTAAAATGTGTGTTACCCAATCCTAAAAGGTGTGTAACTAAGTCCATACACTTGTGAAACCTCAACCAATAAAGGGTGTAACCCACCCTTAAATTGTGTGTATCCAAACCCTAAAATGTATGGAATGTGTGTTACCCAATCCTAAAATATGTGTAACCCACACCATAGACTTGTAAAATCTCAAGCAATAAAGTGTGTAACCAAATCCTATAATGTTTGTAACCCACTCCTAAGCACTAGGTTGCACACATTTAAGCACTATGTTAAACTTATTTAAGCACTAGGTTACACATTTTAGTAGTATATTAAAGACATTTAAGTAAAAGGTTACACCATTTAATGCCTTAGATTAAACATAAGCTTACACCCTTACCCTTTAATCCCTTAGGTTACACACATTTAAGGACTAGATTAAACACATTTGAGGTTAGACTTAGCACTAGGTTACACATATTTATGGACTAGATTAAACACATTTAGGCACAAGGTTACACCATTTAATGCCTTAGGTTACACATATGTACGCACAAGGTTACACAACCCATTAATGCCTTGGGTTACACACATTTAAGTATTAGGTTACACACAATTTAGGACTAGGTTACACCATTTAATGTCTTAGATTCCAACACTAGGTTACACACATAACTTACACCCTTTAATTCTATATATAGCACATATTTTAGGACTATATTAAAGGCATTTTAGTAATAGGTTACACTCATTTAAGAACTATGTGTAACTTATTAATCATTTTCTGCAATAAAAATAGAGTAATAGAATATACTTACTCTTTAGGTTAACAAGTGAAATTTGAAAAATCATAAAGTAATAGACAAGACGTAAAGTAAATGACAAAAAATACTTGTGGCTAAATTTTTTTTACGTACGGTACATAAAAGGGTTTTTTTGTACCCTAGTCAGACCCAAAGGTTAATTATGACTACAAAAGTTTAACCAAGAAGTGAACTATGAATATGTGTAGAAACTTACAATTCAATACCTACAAATATATGCCCATAGAATCAATTTTAGGACTAGGTTACATGCATTTTAGGACCACCTTACACAAATTTTAGGAAGAGGTTACACAGATTTTAGGACTAGGTTACAAATATTTAAGCACTAGGTTACATACACTTATTTAACTGTTAGGTTACACACGTTTTAGAATTAGGTAAGACACATTTTAGGCCTAGGTTACAAACATTTACACTTATTTAACCACTAGATTACAAACATTATAGAATTAGGTAAGACACATTTTACGACTAGGTTACACATATTTAAACACTATACACTTATTTAATCACAAGAATATATCCTACTATTTAATGCTTTATGTTCCACACATTTAAGCTGTAAGAACCTGAATAATCCCTAAAAATCTTAACTTGAGATCTTAGGGCAAAATAGTAATTTGATGAGTTGGTAATTTAATTTTATTTATTAATTAGGATTAGAACTCTTAAAATCCTTAATCCTATAAGACGCACTTAAAAATTTTCTTAAGTCACTAAAACTGATCAGGTCAGCCAGATAGACTTAGGAAGCAGTGTAGGTCAAATAACTTAACTTGGCAGTTAAATTGGAAATAAAATGATGTAACGACCTAAACCTCTCTAACTATGCCTATTTATATTTTAAACCATGTAATGATTCTTTCCTTTGTTTGGATCGCCGATCGGGTTAAATCCTACCACGCGATCGAGTGTGTTGTGCTTAGCAGTTCTTGGTGCTACACACCGTAGCATGGCCCATTTTAATCTTTGGATGTGTGGTGTGGATCATATAGATCAAGGCTTGTGATGTGTGGACAGGATTTAATCTATTATTTGTGTGGTTGAGATTGGTTGAGTTTGTTTGTGTGGTTGAGATTGGTTGTGCTTGTTTGTGTGGTTGAGATTGAGAGAGAGTGAGCGTTGGTGGTGGGAATACCAACCCCCACTAACTCCTTAATCCAAGGGCTTAGATGAGAGTTGTTTGAATTTGAGGGTTGAGATTTGTTCGAGTTGAAACTAGAGACGTGGGTCTCCTTGCTTGTCTCAAACTTGAGAGAATCTCATGCATTTTCTCTCTAGAGCTTGGTTTTGTTGGGTTTCTTGGGAGCTTGAAGGAGATAGGGGAAAAGACCTTGCATGCTCGGAAATCTCATCTTATTTTCTTGTATTTTGCTAAGGTAAGTAGATACTTTCATGCTTGTTCATTGATTGAAGTAGATTCATGATCATCTCCTTTATTTTCAAGTTCATGCAAGTCTTAAAGGTTAAGGAAATTGAGTTTTAATGTCTTGATTGCATGTTGAGGAAGAACCATGTTATTGGGATGAAATGTGATGGATTTGATTTGATAATGCATGTATGAGTGTTTCTCCTTGTCGTAAATTCAATCAGGTGAGAAAACCCCTTGATTTGGCTGGTTCGCGATGTTCGATGACCTCCTCGGTGCAACGAACGCTTCACCAAACATTTCCTGGGCCATCGATGGACTGCTCGGTTCGCCGAACAGGTCGCCGAGCCTCTGGACCAACTCCTAGCTTTTTGTTTTTGTTATCGAGTCTCAGTTTGGTGTGTCGAGCTGGCTTCAATGTGTCGAAGAGGGCACCGAGTATAGGTTCCCTGGAATTGTCGCCGAGTCTCAGGTCGGTGCACCGACGAGTGCACCGAGGCTGACTTCGGTGCGCCGAAAGGTGTGCCGAGCCACCCAGACTTGTCCCGTTGGACTGAAATTTTATGTACAAGCACGTTCTGACCTAATTAAACTGAATTGGAAGTTTATTTATTAGCTTATCATTTTTAATGTAGTTGTTTCTTTAAGGACCCTAAATTGAGTGAGTTGCCTTGGAATTAGTCATTTTCTTTTAATATGTCTGATTGACTTGAAACTTTGCACATAACCTAGAGTTGATCTAATTATGTCAAATATGATGTTATTGATTCAATTGTGATTGTTCTTGTAATTGCTTCTTTATGGACCCATTTCCATGTGTTTATGAAATATGAATGTTAGGCTTGGGATGATCAATATACTTATAGTTGATGATACATCTGGTGCATTAAATGTGATTGCTTAGTTAATTTCATATGGTTGCCTCTCAATGGACCCATTTCGTGTTGCTCAAACTATGATTTGTATTACATTTGTACACGCTTATTGGTTGTTATTACACCTTGTACACTATGAATTGAATGCTTAGCTAGCGTGTACCTCTAAAGTTGCACTGCATTGACTTGAGACCATAGCTTGGTCAAAGAAAAATACCACGTCCTCCAAGATCACAAGGTTGAGTCTCGTGAGTTGAATAAGAGTGATGTGATGTGAATTCCACATCTAGTAAGGAAACTGGCAACGATGAGTTGAGGGATTAGCTACCCCAACAAACTCACTTATTGCCTAAGGGTACTTTACCCAAAGATAATCACGTTGGTGAAAACTTGGATGTATGATATAAGAGAGAAACCTCTGTAGTATGTTTACCCAAGGATACTCACGTTGGTGAAAACTTGGATGGAAAATCAAAGAGAGAGACCTCTGTAGTATGTTAATTATCATGATTTCTTGAGGGCGTACCCACGTTGATGGAAACCTCGAAATTTACCCTTGATCAAAAATAAGTGGGGGGATTGTGCCTCCTTGGTTGAAAACCCATGAACTATGTTGTATACATAGAATAGTCCTATCCTATAGCCGTTATTACGGGGATGAAGTCACATTGGTGGGACATCCTGATAGAGATCTGGATTAAGAGGAAACATGCCATATTAACTTATCTGACAGACTGCATTGTATACTAGTTTGTTTGATTAGATCACCTTGGTGATTAATGTAAAGTAGGTGCACAACATGCATAATGAAAACTCGACCTCATGCATTTCATTACATCTAAATTCATTGACTATTGTGGTTTGGATATAAATGAGTAATGACTTGACTCTAAGTTAATCTTGTACATTCATGAAGTTATTTACTTACTGGCTGTTATAGCTCACGCTTTTTAGCAAACAAATTTCAGGATCTTTAGATGAGAAGACAGCTGAGGAGAGTGAAGTCTAGGAGGACCTTTCAGGTTGAGAAGCTTAGTCACGAAGAGAGAGCTGGAATTCGGTATCACACTCTGGTAGAATTTGAGTAAAATTAGACATTTCTTCTTTTAGACTTTATCAGTTTTTAGATTTTGTAATGTAGTTACTTATATATATATATATATATATATATATTTTTGGAAGGTAAGTTTTATTAAAAGGAGAGAAAGAGGAAAATTACTTATATCTTACTAGAAATGTAAATAACTTCATCTCATGTTTTGACATTGTTATCCACTCCCATAGAGATATGGGGTGAGAGTTACGAATAAATCTGAAGTCTCAGAAATTGGGATTTTCTGATTGGTTCATGACATAAGCACTAGGTTACACACATTTACGGTCTAGGTTGCACCCTTTAATGCCTTAAATTACACACATTTAAGCACAATGTTTAATGCTTTAGGTTACAAACATTTATGCACTATGTTACACTTATTTAAGTACTAGGTTACACATTTTAGCAGTAAATTAAAGACATTTGAGCACAAGGTTACACCATTTAATGCCTTAGGTTAAACACGAGCTGTCACATCCCAAACAAATTGAGATCCTTGGGATGCTGAAAGGTTTAGTATGTAACTCTCACCCCAATCAAATTGGGAGTGGAAAGCAATAATCCAAACATAAGCGGAAGTAAAATCAATAGTTCTATTTATAACTTAAGTAAAATACATAGATCGGATCTTATTACAATTGAAATAATGAAATCTACTCATAATTCTAATACAAAAGCCTATCTATTATTCTTCAATTCTAGCCCCTTCCCAAGCTCTCCTTATGCTACTCTTTAATCCTGAAAAACATAAATCAACTTACATAAGCTGAAAAGCCCGGGTGAGTAGTCCTTCAAAGCACGGTATTTACACATACCCCAATACTATGAAATACAAACAATATAATAGATAATATATAAGTATATTCTGTAAAATATATGGCCATTAATGTGAATATGAACATCAATCATACAATAAGTGTTTCTCTCCCAAATCTCACAATGGTATAAGAAATAATGGTTAATATCAATGATCCTACTTCTATATGCAAATTGGATCAAGTGTATCATACACATGATACTCACAATAATATCAACACGCAATATGCAATGCAAGGTGCAGTTAAGTATGTGTAACGACCCGATCCTTGATCCCAGGCTAAGCGAGATTAGAAGCCTAATTGGCCTAGCTAATTAGACCCAATCTCACAAGTGACGTAGATCAATGGCCAATGAGACCCTGACCATAGAAGGTTAGACCTACCCGAGAAAATAAACTGGGGTTGTGGAACCAATCTGCCAGAGCAGATATAATTAAGTATTAATTAGGTGACTAATTAATTATTAATTCA
>JAUPMG010158645.1:0-10863 GCA_031762675.1 Pachysandra terminalis | reverse complement strand
GACTTGCCCCGTCTGTGCTGGTTATAAGGTGCCAGTTCCCCTCTTCTTAATACCTGGGTTTTAAGGAGTTGAATGAGCTGGGATTTTCAAGTGTAACAAAATACTTGAGGCTACTCCAAATAGAACAAGAGAGAGAGAGAGAGAGAGAGAAAGAGTTTTCTCCACTCTCCCACAATACCAGCAAAGATGCCTACAATACAACATTTAGTTCTTAAGAAATTGATGACTTGGGAGGAAGCCACACCATAAGCCCTCTGATAAAGCCTCAAAACATCCTGTATCTTTAGAAACGTGTCCGTATCAATCCTGAAAAAGGCATGTCCTCCATAGAAACATCCATCTTTCACATGTTATGCAATTCCATCTAAACAATTGTTTATAGCATAGCCTACGTGACCATGAATCCACTCCATAAAGCCAAACCATGTACTAGCAGCAAAGGGACAATGGAAATGAATTGACCTACTGTCTCCTCAATGGCCTTGCTCATAAGTCATAATGCAATAATAAGGGAAGGTCACTTTACTCTTTGATGAAATCAATAACAGTGTCCAGCAATTACTTGTCGTTGGGGGGTCGTATTACATTGATCCAGGCATCATTAGGGAATATTCCTACATAGTATATGTCCTTGTTTAGGATACCGGTCTCGGTTAGTAAAGGGATTGATAAATTGCAAAGGGATTTTTGTGGGAAGAGGGAGAGAAGATGGTTAAATGGGAGGTTGTGTGTAGGAGAAGAGAAGATGGGGGCCTTAATTTGGGAAACATTCAAATCAGAAGCCGTGCTCTTCTTGGAAAGTGGCTCTGGAGATTCAGTGTTGAAAAAGAGGCTTTCTAGAGGTTCATCATTGCTAGCAAATATGGTGTGCACAATAACGGGTGGGATATCAATCATGCTACTAAAATTAGTTCGGCTAGCCCTTGGGGTACCATTTCTGATCTGTTCAATATCTTCAGTAGGAATGTGAAGTTTTCTGTCGGTTCTAGAAGTTCCATTCGGTTCTGGACGGATTTATGGTGTGGGGAAGCTTCTCTTGCCTTTTGCTTCCCCAGAATCTTCGCTATTTGCACTCATAAGGACTCTTTTGTTTCTGATACTATAAGTTGGTCTAGTTCTAGTCCTTCTTGGAATCTTCCTTTTCGTAGAGGCCCAATTAGGGCGGCCTTTGGTGAGTTAACTTCTTTGTTTGAGTTTCTTAAGAATGTTGTCCTTTCTAAGAATTTACAGGATTCTAGAGTTTGATCTCTTGAGTCTACTGGGAGTTTCTCTACTAAATCTTTTCGCAAGGCGTTGATGCCTGTTAGCCCCTCAATTCCCCCTCCTTTCTCTCCCTTTTTACTTTGGAAACCTAAGGTCCCTCCCAAGGTCAAAGCATTTGTCTGGATTGTCCTGCATTACCATATTAATAGTGCTGATAATATTCAGAAGAGGAGGCCTTATATGGCTATCTCCACAAGTATACCCTATGTGTATAGCCCATGGGGAATCCGTGAATCATCTGTTTCTGGGGTGCACTATTGCTGGTCAGATTTGGAGATTTTTTGTCTCCTCTATTGGTCTTGCTTGGGTTGGCCCATGTACCGTGAAAGATCTACTTTATCAATGGGACATTCAAGCTCTTGGAAGTCAGGGGAAGATCATGTATAGCGCTCTATTTTATGGGGTGTTATGGGGGATTTGGAATGAGTGAAATAGGAGGATTTTTGAAGGAAAGAGTAAGAAGATGGAGGAAATCATTGATTCTATTATGGTTATGACGGTTTTGTGGGTGTGCATTCGTCCAAAGTTTAGAGATATCTCGTGGAATGACATGTTGAGGAGCTGGGATACTGTGGCTTATTTGTAGGTAGTCAGGGTTGATTCTCCTTATGTTCTGTTTTTCTGTAACCTGTATGTTTTTTTTCTGGATTTCCTCTTTTCTGTTTTTGACTTATTGTATCCCCCCACGTATTTTCTTCTTTTTTTCTGCCATTTCTAATAAACTCGTTACTGATCAAAAAATCAAGAGCACAAGTTTTCATTGCAAATCTCCTTGAGTTGTTAAAATAAAAACTACAAAACAACTTCCCAACATTAATTATATTCACAATTTTAGGACTAGAACTTCTTACTTCGTTTCAACTTTTCATTCCAGACTTTTATATCGGACAATTTGAAGTTACCACACCATGCATAATCTGAATAAACCAAGTTTCACATGTGTATCATCACGATGACTTCCATAACAGAACAGTTAAACTTGACAAAAGAGCAAAAGAGAGGTCTTTAGTCAACAATATAACATTGATATGTTTAAAATATTTTTGTAATTTAGGCAGCAGATAGTCCAAGTGGTGAAGATCAATATCAATTTGGACCAAATCAAAGCTCATCAATGACTGATATCTGACCTATTATGCACCACAAATTAGCACAAATTATCATAAGAAGTTAGATGAATATACTTGGCCAGTTGATGAAAATATTGTTAATCCAACCAATCAACAATATAAAGATTCAGAATATTAAAGGTGGAATCATAAAATGGCATCTACAAGTTTAACATAAAGAACCAAAAGAAAGGACTGCGGAAAAGAAAAGGAAAAGAAGAAAAAATAAACTGAAAGCAATGTTAACAAATGTAGAGAAACTCATGTACCTGTAAGGGAAACATAAGGACTAGCATTAATGAACCTAAAAGTGAAGCAACACCGAGCTGCTGATAAAGAAGAACCATAGAAACGATGATACGAAATGGAGCTGACCACAGACTGTGAAGCTGTTGGCATATTTGCTGTTGAAAAAATAAATAAATAATATGGTTATGGGCTCAACCAAAAGATTTCTAAAGTTCAAATGCATTGAGATGTTTAGTTTTCTTTTGATTGATACTAAATTTGCATCAAATCAAGAGCTGCCACTTAAAAACAAATAAATCCAAGTAGATCCGAATCTTTCAGTTATTCTTGAAACTTTAGCAGGTATATAAATTGATACATTGAAAAGAGACTACTGTAATTTTGTTCGTCATTCTTTTCTCTTGATGATTTTACTCGAATAAGGGGTGGAGGAAGTATGGCATATTTCAAATTAAAATCCACCAAGTAAAGCAATATAATGAGTGTGAAAATTCTTTGGATTCTAATTCTTTGTGCCTTGGTTCACCAACTCGCCATTTAAAATTTTGAAACTTTAAGGCTGTAAACAAGTGGAGCTTTGCCAGCTCAGCTAGGTCCAGATTCAGGTCCATTTTAGTAGGCTCAATCTCAGCTCAGCTTGCGATTATGTTGTTGGCTTGACTAAATCAAGCCAGCTAGATCATTGGCCCAACTCAGGCTCAAAGCTCACAACTACAAGAAAAAGTCCCAAGTCAATGAAAAGAAAAGAAATTTCAGCAATTATACTCAACAGACAACAGAGATAGCAATGAGAAGGAAACAAATTGCCGGCATAACAGAGAATAAGCGTTAGACTTAAGTCCCAAAGCATTGAAGAAAACAAAAAAATTCAGCAATTATACAAAACAGAAAATGGAGATAACAGAGAATACGCCTTACACTTAATGCAAACAACATATAAAAGTGATCCTTTGTTTTTCTCATTTCCTTCGGTAGACAACCTATAACACAGAATTCAATTGATCACGTTCTGAGCAATAGTTCCTCTTCTTTGGATCCGGACACACATACACCTAATTACTGACTGTGAAGGACAGAGAACAAGAGAATTCGTATACAAGACATTGGAGAAGAGGTAGTGAGGCCAGGGCTTTCGATGGGTAGGAATTGGATCTGATTCTTGACTCGAATCTGATTAAAATTGCCCAATTTAATCAGATTTTAACCCTGATAAAAATGTCTGAAAGGCCTTTTTTGGATACTGATAATCGGATCAGATTATAACCAAATTCCAATTCAGAATTAAATGGATTCAATTCGATTAATATATCAATTACATCAATTTTTTTCTTAATTGTCCTAGTGATTCTATTTTTTTCAACTTCACCTCAAAAATTTTTGTTAATCAAAATATCTATCTGTCACCAAAACAAGAAGTGCTAAAGCTGATATATGCTTTTATAAAGGTGTTGGTGGTGGTTGTTTTATCCCTTAGCGATGTAGGAAACACACCCTACCAATACTTCTAAATAGGTTCATGCCAATTACATTCAAATCACAGATTTTACTGTTTTGAAAAGACAAGGTTCAGTGGTTTCTTAATGGTTCAACAGCCCAATCCGATGTGGTATTTAAAACATTAAATTAAATAAAAAAATTAGTTTAATCAAGTTTTAAACTTTTAATTAGATTTCACGGTTCAAACTCAGATTTTCAAAATATAACCGAATTCAAATTTGGATACATACATGAAAAATCCATCAGATTCTATGGGATTCAAATCCTCGGACTTTTAATCGGGCCCGTTGACAGCCCTAAGTGTGGCCATGGAGGCAAGGGAAAGACGACAACTAGGATCAAGAACAATAAGAAATAAAAGGGGAGAGACAAGAAAAAAGCTAGGAAAATCAGGTCTGTATACTGTTGGATCATATAGATCCTTTTTTAATTGCAATTATAAAGGTTTAAGTAAAATAGCTGAAGAAAATCTCTACATTAGTTAGAGATGTATTTACAATGTTACAATGAATCACTGATAAAAATTGACATGAAATCAGGAAATGACTTAGCTAACTGCGATGAGCTAGTTTAATGCTCGTTACGCAAAATACGCTTGCACTAAGGCCCAAAATCAGCTCATGCAAAGCCAAGCTAAGTCAGCTCATTGACAACCAAAGAAAAATTGCTCCCGCTTCAATATATTATAGTTGTCTTAATGAGCCCAATGACAAGCTCTTGGGCTTGTGTTAGCAATCCCAGGTCAGAATGAGGAGCAGAAGAGAGGAGGATAACATCAGGAAACCTACAACTGGAAAACATACAAACTTCTTCATGGATACAGTTCAATAATTTCAAGCACTTTCTTCGGGTGCTCCTACCAATCCAAAATAAATAGAATTAAGGCTTGACCAATGATGTAATTGATAAGGCCAACATCCTTCATGCCTCTTTTGGTAAATAGGATGGGAATATAAAGAGAATAAAAGTCAATCTGAGCTAACGAATTATCTTAAATATTCATCTGAAACAATCCCAAAATAGATAGGAGAAGATTTTAAATACAATGGTTAATGCTTGAACCTACCTCTTGTATCTTAGCTGAATCTCAAAATTTGTTGGTTCCAAGTGTAGCAGAGGATTCCCACCAGTGTATTTCTAAGGTGGAGTCCCTACTGGACTCCCAACAGTTGAGTATGCTAGGCATGTAGGAGAGGGAAATTTGGATAGATCAGAATGGGTTGGTATCAAGGTAGTGTTTAACCTTCTTGTGTTAGAGGCTAGTGACCCCTATGGCACTTCTGTTAATAATTCTCATGCTGTGAACAAAAAAGTCCAAAGAAACTTCTGACAGTCCAAACATTAGAGGTTTAGGTGCTTCTTCCAAGAAGGGGAGTTCAAGGATTTATGCCTTAGAGTCAATCCTGACATCTAGGTTATTCAGAGTCGGTCCCAACATCTTGATTATTCGAGAACTAAGCTTAAGGTTGTTGAACATAGGTTGATGAACCTTATTTGTGGGGATAATAACTGAAGATGGGTCTATCTCTCACCAGTTGAGGCTTCTAGGGGTATCATAGTTGTTTGGAACATGATTGTGTCAGTGGAGAGGTGCAGTTTGTTTTAAGAATAGTGATGACCCGCTTCATTAATGAATGTGATATGGTGTATTTATTCCTTCATGAAGTCGGTCTACCAAGTCCAATTTGCAAGGCAACCCTCATTGTTGTAAGTTTGACAGGTTCCTTGGCTCTCCAGAATGAAATGCAAGGTTCAACTCCATTTTTTGAAAGCCTTGCCTACGCCCATGTCAGACCATTGTCGAATTCTATTGTCCAAAGATGATCCTAGTAGGGGCTCTTCACCATTCCATTTTAACAATATCTAGGCATTACACCCCAATTTCAGGGACTCAATTTGAGTGGTGGGCTAAAGGGACTAACGGTAGATCGGTCAGTCACGTTTTTGCTTTATGCCAACTCTTAAGTGCATCAAGGATAAGCTGACCAGTTGGAAGAACACCATTGAATAATTAAATAGAGGTGGATTCTTTAGAAGAGTCCATAAATCTTAGTGCAAAGAAGACTTAAGAAAGAGTTAGATTTTGAGGCTTGAAGAAGCGAGATGGAGGCAAAAAAATTAGAGCTCAATGGATCAAGGAAAGAGATGAGAATACGAACTTTTTGCATAGAACTGCAATGCCTACGGAAAAAAGAATTTTATCTCCAATTCGATTGTAGATGACAAGTTGGTGAAGGACATTGATAGAGATGAGGTCTTGACACCTCTTAATGGGATATTAAATTTATCCTAAAGAATTTGGGTGGGATTTCGGAGGATTCTTATGCTTGGATTGAGAGGGAAATTTGAGTAGAAGATATCAAAAGGTTTGTTTGGGAGTTGAATAGGGATAAAGCCCCTAGTCCAAATGGTTTCACCATGATCTTTTACCAAAAGAGATGGATGCCATTTGTGATGATCTTCTTGAAGTTTTCAAAGAATTTCATTCTAATAGTGTTGTCGAAAAATTACCTTTTTTGGTTTTGATTCTAAAGAAATCCAAGGTTAAGGATGCTAGGGCCAATCAGTCTGATCACTAGTTTGTACGAGATATCAATGAAGTCCTCTCCCTGAGGCTTAAGGAAGTGTTGAAATCTATTATATCTCACCATCAAAGTGCCTTTGTTCAGGATAAACGAAAACCATGAAAACCATTTTTTGCCACAGGCCTTCGGTTAACACCGGCTATCGATCAAGAATGAGGTCGTCAATCTCCAAAAAAAGTTCAAGTTCAGCTGCCTCATCCAACATGGAGGGCTCTTTCAATCTCCGCTGATCAACATTGAAGATAGGGTGGTGGACAGTTTTGTGCAATTCTTTGTGTGTCGAACCACGCGCATTAAGATTCATTCCATGATTGTCCGGGCGAGGCATAAAACCAAAACAAGTTGGACTTCCCCATCATTACCTTGTCTTTAGCATTGGAGATAACATGTCTTATTACTTAGAGATGTCAAACATGATACAATGACAACCAAGGTCTTGAGTATCGACCGAAACCAATATGATTCGATGGAGTCCTATCAGCATCGACGGTGGCAATATGTAATGTAACCCATTGGTAAAGATATTGGCCAGTATTTATCAAATTGCCTCTATTTTCTAATGGTTTCAGATGATTCCTGACCCAAACTGTCTCGAATCTGTTTTGGAGGGGACCGATAATCGATACTTTAACCTTGGGTTCAACTAATAAGAAGTTAGGGCCAATAACGCCATCCTAATGCATACGGTCGAGTAACATACGTACATATACATATACACACAAGCGCACACATATATATACAGACACACATAATGTATCTATAAATATAGGATTCTGTGTTTATATTTTTTGCCAGCCTGATGTGCTTAGCATCTATTGTCATCCAAGTGAGTATGTATATAGAGAAACAAGTGAAATTTGGTTTCTTGATTCAACCATGTACACACACATGCACACACATAATATACACACAAACATATGTACATATGCAACAGTCAAGTAGCATACGTACATATACATATACATACACACACGCACGCACATATACACACACACATAATGTATGTCTATAAATATAGGATTATGTGCTTATCTTTTTTGGCAGCCTTATGTGCTTCGCATCTATTGTCATCCAATTGAGTATGTACAAAGAGAAACAAGTGAAATTTGGTTCTTGATTCAAACATGTACACACAAATAATATACACACACACAATGGTCATGAGAAAGCATGCCTGCAGAGACTCAGCATCTGTTGTCATCAGATTGGTTATTTTTCCAGATGCGAACTTCTTGCGACCCTCGTGTGTGAGTCGTAAGGATTTGCGAAATACAGCGGCAACCTGGAAATAAAAGCAGAGCATTTAAAATGGGTTGATGTTTCCACCTTCCAGAACTGTCAATGCATTCACAAAAGTCAAATAGGAATCTAAGTTAAACAAATATCGATCTCACCAACTATAAGAGCTCACATGCCAAACCATTCAAGATAAAACAATGAACCGATTTGATATCTTTATGTGAAAACTAAAATAAGTAAAAAAGAGATATAGACTGTTGCTACAGTTCAGAAAAGAAAAAGTTCTGATAATAAATAATATTTAATAACTGATTTTTAGTACAATCAAACACATGATGAGATTATGAGATGTGATCATGGAGCTTTAATAGGTAATTTTTAAGTACTATCATGTGTGAACAAAAATAGAGTTCCCATCACTTTGACGTTGCCAGCAGCCATACAAGTACTTCAAGTCAAATGGCAACACCAAGCACCGAACTCTAATACTCAGTTAATCATGGCAAGCCCTGCCCTGAGCAGCATGTAAGATCCTATCCACAAGCGAAGCCCATACTAGATATAGATCCCTGATTTAGGAGCTTAAAAAACATGGACTCAGGCCAGGCTCAACTTCTAGGTAATTTAACTGGATTCAGTATTATGGCCCAAGCCAGATCCAACAATCCTACCACCATGAAGATGTAGGCCATGTCTAGGGACAGGCCATTTTTTTCTGCCAAAGACTGGGCCTACCAGATATCTGGCTGAAGGCTTGGTCTATTGACAACACATAAACACATACAGAAACACGAGAAAAAAGAGGAAGACAAAAGTAAGGTATGAACGAAAGAACCATATGCACCATACTGATGTTGGAATCTGTACGCCATACCACGCGAATATATTAGTCTGTTTCGCACAGAAAACTGGAATTGGGTTGCAGAATTGGACTTTTCTAAATTGATATTCAACTGTTTGTAACGTAGAATTGACAGTATGAAATTACGATTCGACTGTTAACTCCAATTCCAATATTTGTGACTCTGCTACAACCCTCTCTAGACTTCCATTAACAGAATTCATGTTCTGCTAAAGAATTATACATAATCCTTTAAAAACAAAAAAACAAAAAAAAAAAAAGAAACACAGCAACCCATTTGTGATTCAGAAAAATGAATTAAATTAACCAGAGGTGGAATTTAAACTATTCAAAGTATTCTTGAAGCACTGTAATCCCTTTTCCTAAAACTGGTGTGCATGCTGTGCAGACATAAGCTGATAAATTATTGATGATATATCTAAAAACCTCCAAACAGCAAATAAAAACAACCCAGATAGGTATGAAATCCATATGATATCGTCTAAGTTATTAGATTTATATACAAGGAACAGTATGTAACAGCCAATGGTGAGGGTATCTTTGCATCTCAAGTTGAAATTCTCCCCTCTCCCATGCATCAAACAAAAACCTATCTGTTACATCATGGCAACAATGATCCCATCGAATATGAAAAAAAATTATTAATAATAATAATTAAAATAAAAATTCTTGATATTATGGATAAGCTGATAACATTATAAGTCCATAACATACGAAGAAACTAAAAAAGAACAATAATGTAATCATTCTTTTAGCATGAAATCAAACCCCCCAGAACATACACTCAAATCATAGGTAGTTCAACTAGTTTTGAACGGGAACACAGTTCCCTTTTATCTTTTCAGATGAAAAGGATTCTCAGAAACTTCATGTGATTCTAGAAACCGTATTGTTAGTCGCAGGGTATATGCAACGGGTCTCATTGGATGGTTTCCTTCAGAAAAAGAAATTCAAACAAACAAAAAAACTATTTCCATCTGCAAACAAACAAGAAATATTTATTTTTTTCTAAAGAAAACTCTCCTAAAGGCAAAAATGCCTTTGTGGCTCTCCAGCAGTGGGAGGGGGGTTGAGGCAAAGACCCTGACCTGTAGATTACAGTTTGGAATAAAGAAATTACATAAGGGAGGTCATAAAGAACCCTACCCTAGCAATAATAACCAACCTGGAAAACATAAAATGCATGACAAGAATGCTTTTATAGACTAAGCATTCTAACATTTTAAAAACTATATAAAAAGCCTCATTATAACCTAACATAAGGCAAACCCAATTTTTCAAATCTGAGAATTGCACTAATAGCCACAAGAAGAGAAGAAAAATCATCATATCTAAGAACCTCCGAAGAAGAGCCCTTTTTAGGAAAAAAAAAAAAGCAATAGAATTAACCTCCCTATACACATGCCAAAAAGAATACTGGAATTGAGGGAGAACTCTAAGAATAGCGCTCCACCAATAAAATATACACCAAGGAGTGATGGCTGGACATGGAGAGTTGCTTGATAGTTGTGATGGCGGCTACTATGGTTTTATGAACAATGATGTTTTAGTTAGCTTTAACTTTATGAATTAGAAATACTGTTTTGACCCTTTTGGGAATTTGGTTGCAATTAACTTATGTTGGTTTGGAGAATTGTTTGAATTTATACTCGAAGAGTTTAAGGTTTAAATTTTATAAGACTTCCGTTGGTTATTTAGTTATGCTCAGTTGGACCATGATGTATGGTTTAGATGGTTTGGCCGCATCCATCGGTTGGATCCGAAGGTCATTCCCTTGGAAATCCTTGAGATTCCATATCACGGATTCAGAGCGCGACAATCCTGAGTGAAGAAACGACACTCTCAAGCCTGTCTAAGGCTTGGTCTTTAAGGTTGTGTTTGGAACCCTGGGTTTCAGAAGAAAAGAAAAGAAAGTGCTAAAGAAAGCACTTTCTTTTTGTTTGGTTGACCATTTTTCAAAGAAAAGAAAGGGATTTGAAAAGAAATTTTCTCTCAAATTTTCTCTTTGTGACTAAAAAATTCTCTCCAAAATGGTAGAGATTTTGAGAGAAAAGAAAAG
>JAUPMG010158634.1:0-10864 GCA_031762675.1 Pachysandra terminalis | reverse complement strand
TTTATTTGCTTTTGTATATAAATATACAGATGATGTAAGAAACATATAACGAAATATTCAATAAAGAATTCTTCTCTGTTTTCTTTCATCTTTCCTCTTCTCCTTTCCTTTGCTTCCGCAATCTCTGTTTTCTCTTTCTCTGTTATTTTCAATGACAGATTTCAGAATTTGACAATTATATTCATATTGTAAATAATGGTATGTCACCACCAAAAGTGATGGTAGTAGTGGTGGCTCACTTCAGCTAGAAGTGATGGTGGCAACGATAATGTGGTGTTGATGAACATGTCATAAGTGACAGTGTGTCACCATCAAAGGTGGTAATGGTGGTGGTAATAGTAGTGGTGGCTGTGGTAGTGCAATCATCGAAGATGGTGATGCGACCACTAAAGGTGGTGATGATGTCACTAAAGGTGGTGAAAGCGGTTACACATACAAGTGCTGGCTTTAATGAAACAAAATGAAAAGAAAAAACTTTAGCGGTGTCGACTTTAGTAAATCTTGATTTTCCTAAGATGACATGCAAAATTTTGAAAGGTACATCACTTTCTAGAAAATTGTCTCACTTTTGAAAAATCAAATACATATAAATATCATTTTACAATAAAACAATTGCTTTTACATATCATATTTTATATTGAAACAAATAGAACCCTAATTCATGAAGATTAGGGTGTACAAAATTTAGGGTGAGAGTGAGAAAGTGGTGAGAGAGATCTTTGTAACCTTGTCCCTTTTTGGGAAAGTGGTGTGTTCTTGTTTTTGTTTTTGATTATAGTTGATTTTCTGTACTAGACTTACAGTCTGGTGTGAAATTAAGGGTTTGTTTGGAGGAACTTCTTGCAAATGGAAGAGCTTTAGTGTGAAGGACTTTGTTCAAAAGGGCTCTAAATCAAAGCCATTGGTTAAAAATTATATAAAAGGTTGCTTTGTACATAAATGTAGGCTTCCAAGATATTATCTTTTTAAAAAAAGTGGAATAGAAATAAAAGAATAATTTTATCATTTTAAAATTTTTACTTAAATTTAGAATATGGTTAATTAAGATTCCTGCAAGCGCAGTTTTTAAAAGCATAAAAATACCCTCTTATTAATTTACTCTCCTCTTTCTCTCTCCCCAACGAACCAACCTTTTCTGCATTCTCTCCGTCTCTCCCACGAAATCACCTCTGTTCTAGTTGGGGTCTCTTCTCCCTCCCCTTTTTTCTCTCTCAAACCCCAACGAACAGACCTCTGTTCGTTGGGTATCTGCCCCCCCGGTCTGTTCGTTGGGGTCTCTTCTCCCTCCTCCTCTCTGGTCTGTTCGTTAGGGTCTCTTCTCCCTCCCCTTTCTCTCCCTCTTCTCCCGGTCCGTTCGTTGGGGTCTCTCTCTGGTTTGTTTGTTAGGGTCTCCTCTCCTTATACGAATAAATATAGGCAGTTTTTCAAGAGCAGCAAGATCTTGAAAAATCTTCAACCGTGTTGTTCCTACTTATTGAAGATCTATTTATACGTAAATTACTACCCACTCTATAAACGTCACCACTCTCCATCAAACCATCACCCAAGATTGCAAAACCCACTACGACCCCACCAAAATTTCTTCAAGATATGGTCAAAAAGAAGTATAATTCACTGAAGCTAGAGCTGAAATACCTCAAATTCATATATAGGTATCTTTTGTTTCTTCATATCCTTTGTTTTTGTTGGGTATTTTAAATAAAATCTCTCATTTGTGTTGATTACAAAAGGTTTTTTTTCGATTGTTTGTTGTTGACAAAAGTTGATGCTAGGTATTTTAGTATTTGTACTTTGTGTGAAATCTTGTCCACATTAGAAACTTATTAGTTAGAGAGAGGTATATATAACCACTCTTTCTATGACCCTTGTATAAACTTGTGAAGGAGAACAAGGAGAGCTCACGCATGTGAGGCAGGAGCCAAGGCCAGTCCAAGAGGATTTTGGATGGCGGCTCATGAAAGACCTTAATGTGTATGCGTGCCAGCATCGTGCGCAACCGGTTGACTTTGCTTAGACATGCGTGAACCTATCTTTTTGAACAAAATCAGACCTATTTTTATAGCTGTTTAATTCTAGCACATCGCACAGTTGGTCAGCTGCCTCAAATGTGCGTGGACCTATCTTTTTGGACAAAGTTATTATAGTCGTTTAATTCTAAACATTTTACAACGTTACTCTTGTGGGATAACTGTGCATGTCCTACAGTCTAGGAAATATGCGCACATTTATAGGATTTCCTAATGGTGTTATTTTCTTCTACAAAACACCTTGCTCAAAATGTTTTCAATAGAACAAATACCTTGTTTTTCTTTTCTGTGATTTCTAAAACTATTCTACTATTTTTATGTTATCTACAATTTTTCTTTCCTTGTTTTTCTTTTCTGTGATTTCTAAAACTATTCTACTATTTTTATGTTATCTACAATTTTTCTTTCGATTACTGATTTAATTTGGGCAAACATTGGTGAGTGGAATTCGATCTTGCTCAAATCATGCAGATTGATTAAGCCTAAATGGATTATGAGTTGTTATATCCTAGGAGTGTTACGCAGTGATTTCTCGTGATTACACAAATCTCTGCAACGGCTTAAATCACCTTAAAAAAGCAACCTAGTCTGTACCTCACTCGCTCTATTGCTTTCTTTGATCAAAGTCTTCTGCTATAGCTAACAACAGTCAAACTAATACAATAATTAGGTACCATTGTTCGTGGTGTCTTACCCAACAGAGAGATCCGAAGCTCTCAGCTTCTATCTTTTTCACTCCTGTCAACGGAAGTTAATGAGGATTTTGAGGAGTCAAAGATTGATATATAGAACAAAAAAGTACAAGGGATTAGTGCTTTTCGTTTGGTATATTCATTTTATTTTCTTTTGGTCAGCATGTATATTCAAATCTGTAATGAAGTTCTGATTGCAATCACAGGGAAGGTTGGTTTTCATATATTTTGGGACACTGCTAGCCATATAAATTTCTTACTTTTGCAATTTCCACCACCTACAAAATCCTACTCCAAATTACCACTACCTCATGGCTCGCTGGGTTTCATTACTAATCCGGTCGGGGTCGGGGCAGATCCGACTTAGTTCAATAATGAACAAATATAAAGAGAGAGAAGATTAGACCCTAAAGAACAAGGTATGTTCGTTTTGAAATGTTGTTTTAATGTCTTCTAAAGGATAAGTTCAGAAGATTTTGATATATTGTCCCAATTGGCAGTGTCATAAGACTGAAATCACAAATAAATTATAAAGTAGGTAGCTATCTTATAGAGAAGTGAAAAGAGAATAAGTCTCTAAAGTAAGCTTTATCCGTACTGCTGCTATACAGGGAGATTTGTTTGTAGAGTTGCACTGAAAGTGGGTCAAATAATAAGCAATGTTGCAGAAGCAATGGCTGCAATGGAAATGGAAGGAATCACAATGGCTATAAAGCTCATCATAGAGGGTGATTCACAATTGATTATATATTTGTTAGCAAACCAGAATTTAGATCTACCATTGAAGGCTCCTACCTCAATTTGATGTGGTCCTTTTAGAGAAGGGAATCAAGCAGCAGACTATTTAGCAAACTATGCCTTGGATAACTTTGATTGCTGTTGGATTTCAAAACCACCTGTTGTATTAATGAAAATCCTAAAGGATGATGCAATAGGGAACTCTGTTGTTAAACTCTTACAATTCACTATATGAATCTTACGATTCGATTTGACCGTAGATTGATTCAAATCAGTGAAGAAATCGGTTTATGTTTGAATCTTATGATATACAATTTAATCATAAGATTCATATAATTCAAACGATTCAACTATGCAAAAGCAAAGAAAAATAACCTCTTCTTTTCTATTTAAAGATTTCCCTTTTTCTATTTTGATAATTGTTTCTATAGAATATAGTAATCTAAAACAATTAAATGTACATAAAGCAATATTGTTTATATTTTAAACAATAAAAAGTCATTTTCCTAAGAGAAATCCCAAAAACTAAACCCCAAACCCTAAGGCAAGGCAACAAGCTTTGATGATGGAGAGTAGAAGATGAGGTAGGCACAGCACATCGCTTCCCTGGCTAGGTCCATCTCCATCTCCAGCTTAAGTTTATTTTAATAATCTCAGCCTACCAAACTTTCATTCCAGTTAGGGATGTTAAATGGGCTGGGCTAGCTCATTATACATGTAGCCCAAGACCCTCTAAGAGCCAGTGATGTCAAGTGGACTTATCTGATAGGGCATCCCTTAGTGGGTCAGCATAAGATCTACATATCAGCCAATTTAGACAACAGTTCACATTAGTAGTTGTGTTATCATAAGAAGCAAAAGAGAGCTTACCCTTTTTGATCTACATACCCTCCTAAAAGGTCCCTCATTAGGTCTTTATATTATAACCATCTTAACCTACTTTTATCTTATCTGCTATTAGGACTACTCTTACACTCTCTCAGATCTATTCATGCTTTATCTTTAGCATTTCCAAACATTCATCTCACTGACCTCAAATCAACACCTAACCTAAGAATACATTCTTTGTTACCAGACATTCTGCTTCATACATCATAACTGAAATTATAAAATTTTCCTTTGAGCTTAAGTAGAATATATATCAATCACATAAAAACTTTAGAAACATCTTTCCACTTAAGCCATCGAATCGGACTAACATCTACATACGCTATGTGTAACAAACTGAAATTTCAATAAATAACTTTGGGCCTTTGTGTAATTACCAAAAATTTTAGGATTTATGTTATAATACTAAAGACTAAGTAAATATCTAGAAGGAACACTTACTAGTAAATATCTGGAGGGAATACTTACTATTGGGTCACACACGTGTAGTAACTTACATGAGCACACATAGTATCACATTCACTTAAAAGCTGAACTGATGGTAGAGATCTTTCTCACTAATAACTAACTTGATCCAATGGTTGAGATTAGAAGGGTAAGTTTGAAGGGCATAACCTAACCCTAATTCTATTGTTTTGCTAAGAAGAGGATAGAAGAAGAAGAAGAAGGAAGAAGAAGAGAACGTCAAAGGAGAAGAAGAAGCCATTGAAGAAGTAAAGACCTAGAACAAGAATCGACTATCTCGCGAAGGTGAATACATTGTGTGCATTCGTAGTATTTGATTGAGATTTCTCTATGTAGAAACCTTTTGATTGAAGTTCTTGAACTAAATTATGGAATTCATGGATTGAAATAGAGCTTGTTCATGTTGTTCTTGTTTAAATGTGCTTATCATGCTACAAATTAGGTTTAATGATGTTTTGATTTCAAATACATATTTGATTGTGATTTGATGTGTTTTGATTAGATTAGAATGCTTAGAATATGATTTTATAACATGTTTGAGCTTTGTTGTTGAAATGGAGTTGAATGGAGAAAGTTACAAAACCCAAAATCTTAGGATTGCCACTCGTCGATAGACCCATCGGTACGCCGAAGGTCTACTGACGAGCTTTCATTGGTATTCTGTCGGTGTACCGACGAGTCTACCGATGCCCATTGACCTGTTATTTGAGTCCTTGTCGGTGGACCTATCGATATGCCGAAGGTCTGCTGGCGAGGCAAGTGATACCCTATCGGCAAACCCATCGGCATACCGATGGAGTCACCGACCAATGCTTGAGGAATCCGTAGGTGGATTGTTGGTCCGCCGATCAACCCGCCGATCGTGTATGTTTGTGGTGTGTTATGAAGAGACCTTGTGTGGTGTTGTTGGACTAATGAGTTCATTGATCAATGCTAGGTTAAACAAGTATCTAGAAACTCTTTAATATGTGAATGATTATATCATTCTTACTTGTTGAGATTAACTATGTTAGAATGCAACCTTATGATGTTATGTTAATCATACATATTATTTCATTGACTGATCATGGTATTGTTTACAAATGTTATAATGAGATACATGTTGTGCATCACATATAAATGGATGATAATAGCATGCATTGAAGTGACATACATGCATAGTGGGTCCATATGTGAGACCTGACTGACCTTGAATCCTTGTAAGGAGGACTAAAGGAGAATGTGAATGAATTGGACTCAGAGAAGAATACCAATGAGGATAACGTATGTGGAGTCCGAAATGGATGATGTTTAATTTGATTTGATTATGGGTGAGAGATTAGCTACCCCTATAACCCGGTAACTATTCTATTATTATTTTGTGAGTAATCCGCTTGGTAGATGTGAGTTGTGATGTGGCACGGGGAAGAGTCCTGTGCTAATGCCGAGAAGTTCTTGATTCAGTTCCGTGATAAAAAATAGAGGTGGGACATGGACTTCCCATGGGTTGAGAATCCCTAAACCTACAGTGTACATGTAGAATCTAATGAGAGTCCTCAAGCCAGAGATGGCCTACGTTATTCTAAGAGATACATAATTGGATAGGTGGTGATCAGTGTGAGCATCCAGCGGTCATATTATTAACGGCATGCATTGCATTCATGTGTTTGTAATAGCCATCCTTGAGTGACGGGTGGATTAGATATTCATGTCATTTCATACAAAAGATGAACCTCTGCATTGTATCATGGCACGACATACATTCTCATAGTGGAACTCATCGTGTACACATCTCTACACATTGTATTTGCTGAGTGTCAAGCTCAAGCCTTCTGGCTCCTAATATTTCAGGTGAACCGAGCATGAGGAGAAAAAGTACTAGAGGATCATGTTGAGACCAAGCTGTGAGGATGCGAGAAGACTTGTGTGAGGAATGTGATGGAACTCCTTACTATACTATGTTTTGATAAGAGGAGTTAACTCTTTAAACTTATGTTGAGGTGTAATAACTTTACTTTACCTTTCTCTGTTGTGATGTTTGAGGTTACCTAGAACCTTCTTATGGTTTGAGATAGATCTTTATTTTCGCTGCTATCTATTATTATGATTGATGTGTAAACTATAATTATTTGGGTTGTGCCACCCCTTAGTAGTGAGTAGAGAAGGGGTGAGGGTCACACTTTGGTTCCAGAGTGGTGCTCCTTACAATCATGGAGTATACCCTAGGATTTGGGATGTGACACTGATGTGAATTACAAATACAAAATGTAGTCCTGAATCATCATACCACATGAGCATGGTTGGGAAGCATTGCAAAGTGCAGCAATTACAAGGTAAATGTTTAAACAAAACGAAAATGCAAGACAAGACAATGTGATTGATGATGATAAATAGATTAGATTATAATATTTAACCTCTATCATATACACAGTAAACATGCTTCTCAAAGTGAAAGGGTAGGTCACAACTTGAAAATCCCCCAAAACCAGTATTAGCTGATTACATGATTTCAACTATCCATTCAATTTCACTGTTTGAAAAAAAAATGCAAGAAATGTAACTGCAGAAGGCCAATTCATCAGGTTCCCTATTTATGCATACACATACCTATGATCCTAAATAGCAAGCATTACAAGTATCAAATCATTCACCCACCAAAAATTCGCAATGGTTACGTCCGAGGCACCAATGAATGAACAAGAAAGTTAGCAACTTAGAATGCTGAATGATGGAAGACTAAACATGTACATAAGATGAGAGAAATTAGGAATATACAATGAAAGAAAAACCCCACTTTCCCCAATAAAGTCAGCAACACAAAACATAGAAGCCATGAGGACTTCTTAAAGGTCTCTTCACCAGTTATACATATATCTACATAATTAGGACCGGTAAGACTGTCAATTACTCCGACGACCCAAACTGCTAACAAAAAGAAAAAGGACAAAACAACCAAAGGATACATATGTTACATATATAACTAGAAACTGAGGGAAGAGGATATAGTGGTACCAGTATCTGTTAGCGCCAATAACCAAAGGCAAAGTTCTCTCCATCTCAAGGTCACTTGCTGCAGACAGATTTCAGTCTCTTTGCAGCCTGCACAAAACCTACAATCACCTGCAACTCATCCAATTGCTTCAAGAACAAAGGCAATTGGATTTAACATGTATCAAAGAGAAAGTCGAGCTCTTTAAGTGATAAAGAAAAAGTATTAGAAATCTAAACACAAGTGACCTTCCTCTCTTCCAAGACTCATTTGATACTAACCATACAATGGTAAGGTACTTCCATCTATCTGACATATCCATGTTATGTAGATGAATTACAAATAGAAGCGCGTAGATTACCCTAGGTACCTGGGACATAAAATGCCTCTGAACAACATCAATTAGCTGCTCTTTAGACGGATTGGGAATGGCATCTACCTGGATGAGAAAAAGAACCAATTTAAGAGAAAGATGCTGGAAATAATGTGGAATTGATCCAAACAAATGCCGTCACAGAACTCACAAGATTGAAGTGTCGCCAATATCTCCATAGTGCCGCCATCTCTAGTTTGCTGAGGTCAACCATCTGTATAGCAGGCAGAAGACAATTCGATATAATCATCCCAAATCTCTCACAGTTTTCACTAACACAAAGAGAAAGAAATAACAAAAAACGAATGAGTGCAGAGGTCATATACAGTGGAACCCCGAGCAGACGATACAGATCCCTTGGAATGTGAATCAGTAGAAAGAGAGCGGCTCATAGTCTTGTGAGATGATCCAACTGATTTATGGGACCGATGCCTTGATCTGTGGGACTTCTGAGTGTCAACTGATACTGCACAGAAAAACAAAGAAGCACACAGTTAACAAAAATCAAGAATGAACACCAACAGCACATAAGGAAAGTGTACAAAGTATAGGTAAAACGCATATACATTGCATCACGTGACAAGCAAGCCTTCCAGCCCTAGTGTTAAGTATCGGCCGATCCCAAGTCAGATCGGCTGTTACAACTCGGGACGAGTCACGATCCCAAGCCGATCCCGAAAATTGCAAAAGCTCTCTGACACAGTCTGAAACCAAGTCAGATCGTCTGATCCAGACGATCTGACTAGGTTTCGGACAAGTCAGATTGGATGACCAATATGGATCGTCCGACACCCCTCAAAAGTTTTATGATTTAAAAAAAATAATAATAATAAAAAATGGGCCATGTTTGGATCAGCCGATCCCGAGTTGAATCACCGATCCAACTTGGTATCGGACTGGGACGATCCCTGATCCGATACCGAGTTTAAACACTATCCTCATATCAGTGTGGAAATGAAACACTTATGGCTGTCTCCAAAAACCAGAGCAGATAGAAAATCAGACTTAATAAAAGAAGTATTCCAACAATTGATTTTCCAGCTGAAAACATTTCAATCAGCTAATTGGCACGCATTGGTCATTGTCTAAAGCAGGTCAATTCACAGATCACGCATTGGTGTTACATAATTTGCCAGTCAATAGCAAAAACCATGACGGGGAATAGATGCTGTATCATGTTACACTCACCAATATCTGAGCCATTCCATTGCATGTTATCGCAATCAAAGCCTTCTTCCTCTTCATGACCAGTCGGAGCTTCAATCACACTAAGGGCATTCCTCTGTAGCTTCACTTCTATCCCATTTGTTAAAACCTGTAATTTAATATATTTGGGCAGTCATCTTATTGGTGTCTAAAATCCAAAAGCCTAAGAACAGACTGCCTACCAGTGACCAAATATGCAGTTTAATTATAGCATTTTGGACAAGCAAAATCCAGAAGAAGTAGACAATGATAATGAAGAGAAACTGATTTCATTGAGAATTCTAAGGTGATTACAAAGAGACCCCATGGGGGATTTCAATAGAAAAAAGACATAAAGATAAAATAAAAACTAAATCATTCTAATCTAGTTTTGATAGAGAGACCTAATAAGATCTCTATTTTCCAAATTAGTACAAATCCTTTTCCAATCTCCATCAAATCTGCAACTTCTATATGTAGGTGAGATACATAAGATATTGTGTATCTCACATATATAGTAACCATGTGAGCCTCCTTTTGATGCTTCTCTATCCAATCTCCATCAAATCTGCAACTTCTATACGCAGGTGAGATACAAAAGATATTGTGTATCTCACATGTATAACAATGTGAGCCTCCTTTTGATGCTTCTCTATAGATAATACAAGTCAATGTTTTAAAACCCTACCTAGACGTTCACCCGGTAAAGTCAGTGAGTTGGATCAAACCGGTTCAACCGGTGGGTCAACTTGGTTCAATCCATTGAATTGATACATGTAATATAATGTAAATGCAATAGTATGGAAGAAAGAATAAAAAACAATCAATAAACAGTTGAAAAAAAGAATTTACGATTATAATATATTAAAAAATAGTGCCAAATAGTAATTATTCACCATATAACGATATTTTAAATACCCAAAATTATATCAATAGTTCAAATACCAAATACAAATCAACGTAAATGAAACTAAATAATCAATGACCCAGCCAGATGTGTAAAACTTGTCTTAATTACCGGGTCGGTCACTAGTTAAACTGGTTAAATCGGTAGGTATTTCCGCTTTTCAATACTTAGTGGGTTAGAGGTAGGCCATGTTGGGCGACATGTCGTCATTTGTGGGTTGGGCGACACGACATAATGGGATTATGTCGGTCGCCCAAGTCGACCCAATTTTTTAATTAGTTTGAGACATGTCGGGCGACATGTCGCCCGATAAGGGCAATTAAGTAAAAATGGGCGAATGGGTTTACCCATTCGTATGGATGCCCTCCTGTTGTTCCAGCAACGACCTATCACCTCCAATACCCCCTATGGGAGTATTGGGGCATATGAGTCTTGAGGAATACCAGAGATATGTCTCCAAGTACACGGAGTGGTATCATCGGATGATGTCCTGGGATCATTATTGCAGCTATGTGGAGCAGTCATACTATGGTGGGGGACAGCAGAGAGACGGAGATGATGCTGATGAGCCGGCCCGCCATTCACTTTGGATTTGAGTGAGCAGACATATTCCTTGATTTC
>JAUPMG010158613.1:0-24520 GCA_031762675.1 Pachysandra terminalis | reverse complement strand
AAAAAAAAAAAAAAAAAAAAAAAAAAAAACAGAACATCCATATGAGAGAGAGTTTCAGAAAAATAAAATAAAAAACAATTCCTCTAAGAAGAGGACGAAGGAGAGAGCTTCAGAAAAGGAAAAAAAAAACAAAGCATATCCTTGCGAGTTGCGAGAGAAAGAGAGCTTCAGAAAAAAAAATTGCTCAAAGAAGAGGATGAGAGAGAGAGAGAGAGAGAGAGAGAGAGAGAGAGAGTGAGCGAGGGAAGGAAGGAGGGAGAGAGAGATACCGATTTAGGGAAGAATAAGAAAAAAAAACAGAGCAGCGTTTCAGGTTTCAGGAAAAAAAAACTGTATGTAGGGGACGAAGGAGAGAGAGCCAGAGAGAGAGAGAGAGAGAGAGAGAGAGAGAGAGACATTGACATACCTGGATTTTTGTTTCTGCTGAAGCTACCGAGTGAGTCTTTGCAAGAACCCTAACTATCCTTTTCTTCCCCCAAGTCTACTTCTCAAAATGTTTTCTTTTTTCTTCTTCCAACGTTTTCTCTTCTTAGTACTAGTTTAAAATGAATTTTAACACAAATAAAAAATAAACAAATAATAAATAATTAATTTTTTTTCATATACTCTATGCACATGAGGCGCACGCCTCACATGTGAGGCGTCCAAAATAGTGTGAGGCGTACGCCTCACATACTGAGGCATGTGCTTCTAGAGTGCCTCGCGCTAGTTTGAAGCGCCTTGCACCTCGCACGCCTTAAAAACACTGCTCCTCGGTTAACCGAAGGAACCCCTCGGTTAATCGAGGAACCCAGAACTGAGAGAAAAAAAATTAAGAGCCGAAGAGCTCTTGGCTGCTCGACAGACCAAACCTCCTTGATTAACCGAAGGACCCATAAAAAGCAGAAATTTATTTTTTAATTGTTTAAATAAATATATGCCCTTTTCTATGATTAATTAGAGTACTGTGGCATGATTTAATTGATTATTTGCATGTATATATGTGATTAACATGTGAATAAATATTAGTTGAGGTTATTTAATTTTCTAGTTGGATTTTGCATATTAGGGATTAAAAATCGTATTAATTTTTTATTGTATTGGTGATGATTATATATTATGACCTATGATCTAGTGTATTTTTGATCTGATAGATAAGGGATTAATATTATTGTTTAATCCTAGATAATGATGCAAAATCAATTATGTGTGTATATGAGATGTTAATTAAATGCAAGGTTTACCATGTCAATGTTTCCTGGCATGTCGCAAGGTGACATTGGCAACATGGGGCAAAAAAGGGGAAATGTGGGGAAACCATTGGTTTTTGATGTACTTTTGGTCCTAAACTCTAAGCATGTCTAATTAAGACCTAAATGTATCCAAATACATCAAAAAAATGCAAAACAAAATTGCGTACACATTAAAAGTCATTACTTGGGGGAGGTTAAGTTACATGTTGTCGGGTCTGTAAGCTGTAAAAAAGATGCTATATGTAATTAATTCAAACTAAATTTGAATGTATGTCAAACTAAAAGATGTATAGAAGTAGGAATCAAGTGTCAGATCCATAATACAAAAAATGAATATAAGTCAAACTAAAAGATTACCCAATAACACGTCAGAAATGCTATAAATGATCAAAGTAAACGTTAATGTAACTATGTAGGTCAAACTAAAAAAATACATAAAAATAGAAATCAAGTGTCATCAAAGATACCGTGTATGTGCCATTCATATCCAAAGCGAATGGTGGGCAGGCTCATCAGTATCATCATCTTTGTCTCTGCGCTGTCTTCCACAATAATATGTCTACTCCACGTAGTTGCAATACTGGGCCCAGGACATCATCCGATGATACCACTCCATGTACTGAGAGACATATCTCTGGTAGTCCTCAGGAGTTATATGCACCAATACTCCCATAAAGGGATATTAGTAATCTACTATTCTACTATTTTTCCTATATTTTTCTGTATTTGTTTAATTTTAAATTATTTTTATTAATTAAATAATTGCTGAAAATTTAATCAGAATTTATTTTCCTAATTTAAGCTATCAAATTTTATCACAAAAAAAATATTCTACTATTTATTACATAAATATAAGGCCTTATGTCATATTTTATAACTATTATATATATATATATATATATATATATATATATATTATGTATTTTTCTGCCAAAATAAATATATATATATATATAGTGAAAAAAAAGTAAAGATACCAATCTGTAGATCGGGTGACATTACTTAACATATAATTAGTATAGAAGTTTTGATGAACAAATAATGAGTAAAAATGAAAATTTTAGTTTTGACTTTGATTTCGCCGGTGAAACACTTGCAAACGACATAGATGTTGATGAGCGATGTTGGATTTGTGTTTTCATACACAAATCTCACCAAAACCCTCTTGAAATTGGGAGAAATGAGGAGAAATATGAGAGGAATTGAGTGAAATATGAGAGGAATGGAGAAATAGGGGAAATGTGCTTGAATTGGGGCAGATTTCCCCTTTTAAATGCGACATGCCGCGCGTGTCGAGCGACACGTGCGACATGTTTGTGCTTTTACAAAATTACCCTCCATGTCGCTCGACATGGGAGACATTGTGACATGTCGAGGAAATTGGGGTAATTTTTCTTTTTTACACCCGTGTCGCTCAACATGGGCGACATGTCGACGAAACGAAGGTAAAAGTGATTTACACTTTGGTTTTGTGTCCCTAATCTCAAAATGGGCGACATGTCGCTCGACATTGCATTCATTGATTAAATGTGTAATTTTAATTTTAGTGATATGGCTTCTAAGATTATAGTAACTGATCTGAACAAATGAGAGAAATTGGATGGTAAGAACTATAACATTTGGCATAGGAAAATCTAATATCTCCATAATGAGTTTGATGCCCTAGAGATTTTATCACATAGCCTAGCCTATCTTGAGGAGGGAACCACTGCCTAATACCGTAGAGACATAGAGGCCTATTAGGCTTGGGCCAAGAAGGATCGTTGTGCGCGCTTTACTATGCTAAGCAGGCTAAGCAGCATGCACAATGATTTTATTGGTGAATTCGAGGCCTATATGATTGCACAAGAGATTTGGAACGCACTGAAACTTGCGTTCGTTGGTACCTCGGCTACTAGATTGCATGCACTGTTGATGAAATTTGAGACCTACAAGATGACACCCAACGTTAGTATGGTAGAGCATTTTAGGAAGATGTCGTCTATGCTATGTGATATGAAACCCGCTGGGAATAGCCTGACCGATGAGCATCAAATTTTCGCTGTTCTGACTTACTTACCTAATTCGCGGGAGCACATGAAGCTCATCACGACGCACAATGAGAACATTAACACGTTCATTGATTTGGCACGTCATTTTGAGCTCGAGACAGAGCGTTAGATCGCAAGGTCTAACAATACTGTGCTTTTAGCCGAACCAGTGAAGCGCAAGACATCCAAGTCTATGCGCAAGTGCAAGGGTAAGGGGCCTCGACATAGGGAAACAACTAAGAAAGCGCCTAAGGCAGGCACAGGTACCAAGCACTCCTAGAGGGAGGCGTGGAGGAAAGAGAGACTTGTCCAAAGTGATGTGCTACAACTGTGATAATTTTAGACACTTCTGTCGTGATTGTTTTGAGCAGAAGCAGGTACAAACTAACTCAACCTCTAGCTTATGTTGCATGGTTTGCAATGATGTCTTGTTTGCTCATTCTAGTTCTCATTGGATTGTAGGTTCCAGAGCGAGCAGACACATAGCTAGAGACAAAGATGGGTTCGTGGAATACAGACTGATACCAGTTGGGAGTCAGAAGGTATACATGGGAACAATACCAGCGTGGATGTGCTAGAAGTTGGCACGTACTTGTTGAAGACGCGAGAGACCCGCACACTGATGCTTCATGATGTACTCTATGTACTTAACATTCGTGTAGTCTCATATCAGTAGTAGAGTAACTTAGACTTGGTTTTTCTGTTATTTTCAATAGAGATTGTTTTTCCATCTCTTTAGAGTCAGTTTTATATAATAGAGGATTCATTTCTAATGGGTTATTCAAATTGGATATTGACCAATCAAGTAATGTAAATTTGGTTTCTTATTTGAATACCAATAATGATGATGTTATTATTTTTGATTCATTGAGATGGCATGCTAGACTAGGCGACATAGGGCTAGAGAGGATGAATCGATTGACTCGAGCAGGTCTATTGGGATCGCTCGCCAAGGTTCAGTTACCTATTTGTGAGCAATGTTTGGCCAAAACGTCATGTAAGAAACCATTCGGTAAGGCAGTGAGAGCGTCTATACCTTTAGAGTTAGTCAATTCTGACATATGTTGACCAATCAATGTTAGAATCCGCCACGGAGAGTCTTATTTCATCACATTTATAGATGATTACACACGATACGGTTATGTGTACTTGATATCCCAAAAATCAAAAGCATTAGATTACTTTAGCCGTTTTGTGGCTAAAGTTGAGAACTAGTTGAATCGACACATCAACTGTCTCCATACCGATAGAGGACGCAATTATTTATGGATTTATTCCTTAAGTTATGTGAAGAAAAAGGAATCTGTAGGTAATTGTTGATCCCAGGCACACCTCAACAGAACGGTGTTGTAGAGAGAAGGAACCGTACCATGTTAGACATGGTGATGTCGATGATGGCGCATGCGAACTTACCCCCATTAGCTTTTGGGGAGATGAACTGATGACTGTAGCCTACATTCTAAACCGTGTTCCTACAAAGTCAATTCCTAGTACACCATACCACTTATGGACAGGACCTAACTCACATGAGGCCATGAGAGTCGACAGGTCATGTTCATGTGCCTTCCCACAAGAGGACTAGACAAAAGAGCCATTAAGTGCATATTTGTTAGATACTTAGAGCACTCTAAGGGCTACGTCTTTGTTCGTGAACAAACCGATGGAGATTTAACACAGATTGAGTCACGTGATGTGGATTTCATCGATGATGATTTCCCATGTAGGAAGAGATCAGGGATGAATCTAGAGTTCTTCGAGATGAATGAGCCAGAGTTGGGATTAGTGAAGATCACCCCATATCCAAACACCATTGAGAACGTAGGTTCTTAGTAGGATCCTATGGATTTTAGGGATGCTGTGGACAGTGGGAGTGGATTACTGCCCAGTGGGAGTGTCCCTGAGGACACGTATTCTAACAATCCCATGTTTAGGAGTAGTTGTGGATAGATTCCTCGCCGTCGTTTTACGATTGAGGGTGAGTCGTTCATGATTTCCACGCCAAATGATGATGAGCCTGGTTCATACCAGGAGGCGTTATCATCACCGGCTTCGTAGAAATGGATGACTGCTATGCAAGATGAAATGACTGCCATGGAGAAGAACAAATCTAGGAACTTGTTGATCTTCCTCTTAGGCATAAGACCATTAGAAACAAGTGGGTTTTAAAGGTCAAGTGTAAGGCAGATGGAAGTATAAAGAGATACAAGGCCCGTCTCGTGGCACAGGGTTACACCCACAGAGAGGGTGCTGACTATGAGGAGACATTCTCACCAGTAGTGGGATTTGTCTCCATTCACCTCATTCTAGCTATTGCCGCACACTTAGATTTGGAACTCAACCAGATGGATGTCAAAACTGCGTTTCTCAATGGAGAACTGGAAGAGGAGATCTATATGTATTAGCCTGAGGGTTTCGTGGTTGATAGGCGTGAGCGTAGAGTTTGCAAATTCAGGTGCTCCATATACGGCCTGAAACAGTCATCCAGACAGTGGTATCTTCAATTCCATCGAGCCATTATAGGAGACTTACATGTGGAAGGAATTTAAACGTTTTAGAATGCACGATGCTAAACCCTTTGACATTCCTATCAAGAAGGGTGTTTCATTACATCTTGACCTTTGTCTAGAGTCAGAGGAAGAGAAGGAGCATATGACTCTTAATCCTTATGCTAGAGTTATAGATAGTCTGATGTAAGCCATGTTGTGTATATGACCTGATAATAGTTTCGCGGTCGTCTTAGTCAGCCATTATTAGAGTAACCCAGGGCAGACTTATTGAATGACAGTGAAACATATTCTTCGATACCTACGTGGGATAGCAGATTACATGCTTTGCTTCCTGAGAGCAAATTTGTAGCTACGAGGCTATAGTGATGCGGACTGGTCAGGTGATCTAGATGACCGAGATTCGACGTCAGGATATACATAGTTGCTAGGTGGCGAGGCCATCTCTTGGAGTAGCAAGAAGCAGGTCTGCGTTGCATTGTCCACCATGAAGTCAGAGTACATAGCTTGTTGTGCAGCCATCCAGGAGCTGTTTGGTTGAGGCGATTCTTATAGGATCTTGGAATCTTCAGAGCTAGCGTAGGCCCTATCACCATTTATTGTGATAGTAGTATTGGCCTATGCCAAAGACCTTAAATACTGTGGCAGGACGAAGCACATTGGCATTCTTTATCGTTACATCAGAGACAGTTTGACATGGAGACGTGTCCCTTACACATGTCCCTACACAATAGATGATTGCTGATCCCATGACTAAACCCATAGCTAGATAACGTTTTAGGGTTTATGTCAGAGATTGAATTACATAGATTGTGATTTGTGTTAGGTGGAACAGGTTTTTACATTTCATATGTAGACATCTCATATTATATTATATTTCATGTGTGAAAAATTAATAGAATTTATTTTTCATAAGGCATGATATTGTGTATTACATGCACATTTACACACACATTACCACCATATTATGAGGATATGGAACTTGAGGCTAGTGGTCGGCTTCTCACACAGCGATCAGTCCTAGCGCATGCATTGCGAGTATGATGATACATTAAGATGACTTGTGTCATTGGGGGCATTAAGAGGATTGAGTTATCTGTCCCCCTGGGAAAGCCCGAATGTGATTCCTTAGGGAATCGAATTTTACTTGATAAAGCTAGATGTGAGACCTTATTCAAGGCGCTTGAGAGTTGTGACTTGGATAAGGAGCTCAGGTTAGGCGCATGGATTGCGATTAGACTTAGATCCGTACGGTATTGGAGGTGGACATACTCTTGGCTGGGCCCAGAGCTCCACCATAGGATGTGTTGCATACCACATGCGCTAGTAGCGACGTTACCTTTGAAAGCAAGTGAATTGATCCCTATTTCCTTGCTGGGCGAGCTCAGGATGATCTTTGTAAGGATCAACTTGTGCCCTTATTTACCTTTGATCATGTCGTGAAGTTAGACCTGATGATTGTTACTCTTGTATTCTTTCCTATGGCCATGCATTATACGGTATAAAGGGGGTTTGACTGGAAAACAATTAGTTTGAAGCTAAATGTCATGAGGCTTAAGGAAGACTATTTGGCATCACATTCAGAGAGATGCAATTCATAGAGAGATGTGCTCATGGTTTAAAATTATCACCTTTAATGTTTTACATTTTTACTTATACGTATCTGATATATATGTAAACTATGTGAATTATTTTAAATGAACAAATTATTATGGATCTTGTGGTTGAGTATAAAGATTTGAGCTTGAGCTTGAGCTTATGAGGGGTTAAAAATATTCAATCCGATGTGGCCAAATGGGTCTAGGGCATAGGTGAGACTTTTGAGAGTGTATCTCTATGTTAGTTTTATAGAACTTAATATGGAGTCATTCGTCCGTTACTTTATGCTCGTCGGTCTCCCACTCAACGACCAGTATGATTAGCATCCATGATGGAAAGTTCTAATGTATATGGGAGAGATGCACACTCGTAATGCCCATTATGGACGAGTGGGAGATGTTGGATATTTACATGGGTCGATTTGATTGGCCCACTTGGGTGGCCGACCCAAATCTCCATATGGGACTTTCATACTAGGCTAGAGACCTAGTGTGAGACTCCCTCCTATCTTTTAGGAGGTTGAGTCAAAGTAGGAGTGTAGTTGAGTCTTCTATATTTCGAAGACTCCTAGCTCCCTAGTGGTAAGACACGTTAGATCCAAAATACCCCTTGAGAATCTCTCTCTCTCTCTCTCTCTCTCTCTCTCTCTCTCTCTCTCTTCATCTCTTCTTCCTCCTTGAGATCTGGTTGCTTTTGGATTCCTACTTGAGTCCTAGTCGATTGAATGTGAATACTATGTGCGGTTCTAGTAATCACACATATTGACGTGGGATGACATCCGGTTCGATAGAGATCTTCCGCTGTAGATCCTAGATCGTGTGCATTGAGGTATGTGATCCGGTTCGTTTTTGCCTTCAGTTTTAAATGTTATAATTAAGGATTTGGAAGCAGTAATCCACCAAAGTGTTTTAGGTTAAGAACGATAACTCATCTGCAGTTGGACATATCAACATCTACGAATGATACCAATTTGATGAAATGTCCAACGACCATGGTGTATCAAATTTACCAAGAGTATTAATTCGTTGAAGACTGATGATGTCTTATAGTGTGAAAATCGTACGAGTTGGGATGTGCTCATATAATTGTTCCTTTCTTTTTTTTTTTGGTTTTTTCCTTAGTGCAAAATCGATTGATGAATGAGATAGAGCTGAAACAGAGTTTGGCATCCATTGACTAAAAAAAAAGGACTTGTCAATCTTTTTTAATTTTATTTTTTAGATAAATTATCTATGTTTTCTGGGCTAACATTTGATAGAAGCAAGAGGTTTGGGGTGTCCTAAGAAGAGGAGAACCATGAAAGAATTGTGCAGGTGACAAAATTCTGATACATAATCATGCAACAAACAAAGAAGTTGTAGATAGAGAAGTGTTGAGGAATATTTGGGATGGCCGAAAACAAAGCCCATTCTTTTTCATCAGTAGGAGCTTCAGGTGGTTGGTTGAATCGTCTTGGACTGCAATCATGTGGATGGTGTGGCTTGGAGGATCGGGTTCTTTGTAGGCTTATGAATGTGTTAGACAACTTTGAGTGGGCTTGTAACGATATCTACTGTCCTAAAAGGCAGGCTTTGAAAGGGGATTTTTGGGCTGATTTTAATTGTCAGAAAGTGGAGATTAGGCTTTGTGAGGACATTTTCCAGCAAAGTGAATTTTCATTGTCAAAGAGTGGAGAGATCTGAGGTGTGGGTGTTGGGTGGGAGGATATTTTGATTTCATTGTTTCTTTCATGAGAAAATAGGAGTGGGATAATTTCACTTAGTCCGACCTTTAGGACCCATAGTACAGCCAGTTGGACATATTGTTGGTTTCCATAGATTGGGACAACATTGTAGTAAGCTTTGCTACGATGCCCTTTAAGGCCTATCTTATACCATTTCCAATTCTTTTATGTACAGAAGTGATCCAGAGATGTCCGTGCTCGTTTTTGGTTTTCTAACTATGTTCATCATTCTTATTAGTACATTCAACATCTAGTTAAAGTTTCCTTATGTGTATTTGAATCCTAATTTGTCTACACTTTGTCTTATACTATCTGGGTGTCGGATGGGTGTATAATATGCATTGTGTCTCATTTCATCATTTTGAGCTTATCTTTGCATTTATATGAGCCTTCCTTTGAAGTTTTCAAAAGTTTCCACGTGTTTTCAATGTTTCTATGATTTTTAACATAATTTCCTGTGTCGATATGCTTACCTAAACGTTTCCATTTTGTTTGAAGGAATTAAATTCACCTTTTATATGATATTTTGGACTATGCACCTAGGTTTGTACCGATGTTTGTGATCCTTGTTTAAGTTAGTATTTCTCTTTTTACTCGGTCATAAAGAAACAATGCATAATGTGATAAAAATGACCAAGGACACAAGAATTACAATGTCAATGAAAAACATGTATTTTTGGAATTTTAGATGCATTTTAAAACCATGTAAGTATATTTTTTCTTAAAAATGTATTATTAGAATTTTTTAAATAATTAAAAATATTAATCTAAAATTAAATATGCATGGATTTGAACAACATGAACGAAAAATTCCTTGCATCTCTATTTTTCTTTGTCTTATGCTCAAGTTATATTAAATAAAATTTTTGTCAAAGGTTTTTAAAAAATAGTGGCCTAAATCCCATATGTTTGTTAGATTTACTTAGATCTAACTAGTTTTGGGTTGATTTTTCTTTAAATTAAAAAATGCAAGAGTTTGCCTAAGGGAGAAAACTCTAAATTTCATATGAAAATGTTGGTCAACCAATTTGGCTTCGTTAGGTGTTTGACTTCAAGCTTGTAGTTCTAGAAGGAAGAGGCAAAGGTCTATAAGCCCCTCAAATTTGAGGGGATTTGGAGCTCTAACAACGGAAAAGCAAGCTTGGGAAGTTAAAAAAAATGGACTCCATTGTGTATTGTTCTAATTGACTCTGAAATTGATACGTACCAGTCGCATTAGCTCATACAAAACTGGTACCTTGTGATCTTCTGTTTTTGTTTACATACTGAATCGGGATCCTGTATAGGACCCGTCTGGACAGGTATATTTTGGTATTGGCCGGGTTTTAGAACCATGCTTTTGATGGCATCAGCTAACTTATTGCCATCATTCAATCGTGATATTGATGGTGTTAGAATCATGTGTATCATCACATCACTTAAAACCTCTTTGCCATTGCATTATACTTATCCCCTAACTTCTGTTATGTTGTGAGATTCTAAATCGTCTTTAACTCTTTCCATCCATATCCTTTTTGGCCGTCCCTTTATCCTTACGAGTATTCAACTTGTTCCAAAGCACTTTTAACTAGTGTTAGCTTGGTTTTTGTTACACTGGTCAAAATCATCTTATCGACTATTAATTATTGGGATACTCATAGATCCTCTTGTATGCTTTCATTTTAAGTGTTGCAGTTCCATGTTTTTTTGGATAATGGTAACGATTTTATAAAAAGGGGGGAAGAGTGTACAGAACAAAAGAAAAAAAAGGGAAGAATGGTTCCATAAGACAAGGAACCACAACTCCCCAAAGAGCAACGACACTAATACTTCCTGATCAAAAAAACCCCAAAATCCCACAGAACGGAAATTACATCCCAGGAATAGTATCCCAATGTCTGAAAAAATCAGAAGCAGAAAAGTCTTTAAAATCTGGTAAAATCCCTAGCCAAGCAGCAGTAGATCCCAAAGCTGAATCAATAAGACGGTTCGTACACCTCCATGAGTCTTAAAAAATTCTCCTATTGTGTTCCCCCATCTCTCCCACAGAATGCAAAAAAAGAGAAGTCTACATAGTCCGTCCCTTCTTGCCCAACACCAGAAAACACCATTGGTCAAGTAAATCACTCACATGTCTTGGTGGGGCCCAAGCCACATGATTAATCTTCACCAAAAACCCCATACCTTCATGGTAAAGCTGCATGAAAAGAAACGATGATCCACTGATTCTTCATTCCGTAAGCACATCACACACCATTGCAGTTTCCATTGTTGCCATTCATCCATCTTAACCTCCTCTTAGCTACTCAAGCTGTGAACATTTTTCTTGCTTTCCTAGCATTCGCTCCATGCAGCATGGTTGGTCTGCCGTCTTATGAAATTTAATTGTTAATTTGATTGGTATGCATTGTCACTTGGTACTTTGAAAGCTCATATGCTCTTGAAGTTTGTTAATATCCATTTACAGATTGTAGCTCATGGCATATCCATCTTAGTTTTCTATTTCCAGAACACATCATACTTACGTTGCTATTTTCTAGAACTGTACCATATCATGGGGCCTTTCTGGAAAGCTGATGATTTCTTTTCCAGCATTAGTGGTTTAGACTAATATTCTTATTAAACTGTTTAAATCTGATTAATATATCCCTGATAAATTAATCACCAGGTTTAAACTTGAAACTATATTAGTTTTGTTCCTACGAGGGTGATCCTTTTTTTTTTCTATTGATTTTCCACTGATTTTTCTTTTCTTCCTTCTTTTTCATGAACTGCAATCTATGTGATGGATTTTCATGTTTTTTGTATATTACTTGCCTTATTTCGACAGTTCCATCTTGTTTTATTTACTTTTTATTATAGATTTTAATGTTGCTTATTTTTTCCTCTTTATGGATCTATGTAATGCATTTTCTTCTGTACAATGGTATCTTCAAAACTTGTTTATGTTAGTTAATTTTTATATACTTATTTTTCTTTATGTTTTCTGGTAGCCTGTATGAAATGTGAGTCCTTTTTTTGGGATATATATATATATATATGAAAGCTGAAAACAGTTAACGCAAGTACAACTCTATGATGTCCAAGGTGGACAACAGCAAAAAACAATAGCTAACAAAACAAAAAAGGTAAGCAAAAGACAAAAGACTAAGGTATGAATACACTAAGAGCACATTATAAACATCAGAACAGCCCAGAAAATTGAACTCACCCATCCTCTCCTACAGAATACCAGAGAAAGTTCTATCCTAACCAACCCTTCACTCCCAGACTATCTACTAACTTTTTGGCCGTTCTTGGCACATGGGCGAATGAGGTATTTGCACCATGGCCTAGAAAGCGGGCCAAATGAATCACATGTATAAATCTCCATGTGCACCTTGCTGAATCATCCATCCACGAGATCACTGAAAAGGAACCCCACCACTGAGGACTGGAAACCTGGGCTCTAGCTTCTCTCAAACTGTTCACACGTGCATACATCTCCGTGCAAGTGGAGTCTCCCTCACCAATCAGACTTGAAAATATGTGGAGAATATGGCCACTTTGGTATCTAGAAATGCCCCAATCCCGGAAAGGCCCTGGGTTCCCAAAAGACAACCCATCAAAGTACATCTTAATGAAACCATCCCTTGGAGGACACCAAACAGCCCTTTGAATGTGCAATGAAGACCCAACCTTTTGTGATGTCAGACAGGGAAATATCTCTAAACTCTAGCAATAACACCATATATGAAGCAACCATAAATAGTATATGGTACCAATGATCGGCTGAGTGCTTCTATCACATCCCAAACCTGAGAAAACTCATAAGAGTCCCTAAAAGTCCGAAATATGACTCTCACCCCAATGGAACATAGGAGTGGTAGTCAATACATAACCAAACCATAGAATACAAGTAAAAATTCTGGAAAATATAACTATAATGAAATTAATTAAAAACTATTCATTACAATCAAACCAATAAAATTAACAGCAGAAATCAACTAACTAATCTAGTCTCATGCTTAAATCAAAATCCCCTATAATCTATTACATACTTTGCCAAATTAGTGTTAAAAGAAAATTAATGCATAACAGCCAATAAGTCCTACTACAAAATTCTATGTAATTTCTATCTATTCTCTCGTTAAAATCAGTAGCTTCATCGTAAACTTGTTTTTTTCCTTGTTCATTACAATCCACAGTTGCTCCATCTATTGTCCCTGAAATATGGTTGCTTAAAAGCGTAAGCTACACTTAGCTCAGTAAATAAACAGATATAAATGGCATTTTAGATTGAAGTAGGGTCAAGACCACTCTCCAATGGTATCCATAGATCAAAATAATAATGAGAAGCATGTGTATGACAATATAAAGTGTTAATAAAGCAATATGAATAAGATTCAGTTATTAATGTATGCAATGCATGTTGTGCATCTAAACAGTTATAATCATCAAGTGTGATCTGAATACAATCATATGAAATGCAATATGCATGCTGTTTGGCATTCGAGCAGTGTATGTCACACACAAGATCTTAATCGTGTATCCAAGAATGTTTCACCAATGTGAATTCATCCCCCAAAACGTGGCAATGTGATAACAAATTATTCTATGTGCGCATCATAGTTCTAAGGGACTTCGACCTAAAGGGCACAATCCCCTCACCTTATTTTCGGTCACGGGAACATATCCAAGGTTTCACCAATATGAACTATTCTCAGTGAGTCATACATTACCCGAATACTAACAGAATTATCACTCAGCATCTGTTACGTATATCATGTATAACAAGATGAAAAATTGGTATATTGGGGTAGCAAATCGCTTAACACATAAATTAGTCATTTTGGGACTTCCTCACAATATCATGATTCTTAGATCATAAAATCACTCATGTAAAAACCATAATACTCCAGATGTCTGAAGATATGGTGGTCAGGTCAGCATTAGACCAGATAATAGGTCACTATGCTCAATTGGTAATGCGGTGCAAGTGAATTAGTGCACATTAACTAATCAACCAAATTTGTGTACATGTGCAGATGTAAAATATGATATCGAATATGCTCAAAACAAGTATATAATTCAAATAGTGTCCAATCAAAATTTCACCTTCCAACTAGATATGATAAATCTTCCATATAAAAGCACATATGCAAAATATTCATCAATTGATATAACAAACTTCATAATTGGTCTAATTAGGTTAAATCTAGTGTGCATGTCAACTTTCAAGTCAATTGGATCACTTCATATAATTTCGGTCGACCTATGGTTGACCCACACACAATCAGTGGCCGTCGATTGACCCTGTTGGTCGACCGATGGTTGTCAGTTGCTTGGGCAGAACCCAGGTGGTTCACCCTATGGGTGTTGGTTGACCCGTTGGTCGACCGATACCCCATCGGTTGCTCGGGAAGAACCCAAGAACCAAAACCCAAAACTTACCTTGGGTCGGTTGGTCGACGGGTCGACCGACCACACCCGAAATGCATCGGTTGACTTGTTGGATGGTCGACGGGTCGACCGACTGTTCCGAAACCCAGGAATTTCAGTTTTTATTTTATAATTATTAATAATTCGGCAATAAAAATTCACAACATATATTTTAAATGTAATTTCGATTAAAATCCAATAATATAACATATCATACCTACTGAAATCATTATGTGAATTCTATGATATTAAAAACCATAAAGCACTAATTTTTATCATGTTCTTCATAAAGATGTTTTTTTAAAAGTGGTACTATGTCATACTCAAGGATTATGACATAGACTCCCAATTCGTATCAAAAATATAATTTAATCTGAATACTTACCTTGCTCTTGAATCGGTGTTGAGATGAACACCTTTGATCTTCTGAAGTTCCTCTCCTTGATCCTCTAGAATTCCTTATCTTCCTTCTTAGATTAATGAATCTAACGTCCAATGCCTAGTGTTTATATAGAAGTTCTTAAGTGTCCTAGTTAGTCTAGGAGTTGTTCTTAGTTTAGGATTATGTTTTAATTGCCAGCCTTTATATTAGATTTGTTTAATCTTAACCCTTAGATTAGAGTGTCCTAGTTTTAAGTTGATTAGGCATTATCTTTTAATCCTACTTAGATTAAAACTCTTCCCCTTTTAATTATAAGTTTCTAGATGAATTTGTTCCTACGAAATCACAGCCACGCATCTTGACTTGTGAGATTATGATTGTGTGTGTTGCACTTAGTTTCCTACAGTACAATCCACCAATCACAATGAGTCAAAGTCAAACCTGTAGCTTTAACTTATAAATTTTTTTATATTAACCCTTATATTTTAATTAATTTCAAAATAACCCCTATAATAGTTTGGATTATTACAGCTTCCCACCTTATCTTCAAAGATCCTCCTGTTTATCTCCTTAAATTTCCCAAAGAACGACCAGAAACAAGGACTAATACCCACAAACCACATCAATCTGCTGTTAAAAACAGAGCCAGATCTCTTTAGCCTTAACATAATGAAGGTTGAGATGGTCAACCGATTCGGCTTGCTCTTTGCAGATGAAATACATATAAGGGATAAAAGATTATGCTTCCTCATTCTTTGCAAAATATCACCAGTGTTGATTTTGATTTTGTAAAGACATGTCCGGACAAAGGCCTTGATTTTAGGAGCATAAGGTTTCCAAAGCCTAGATGAAGAAAAAGGCACTGTAGAAGCCTCCCTATCTTGATGGAGGATGGAAAAGAAAGATCTTGTCAAGAACACTCCATAAGGGTAGGGGGACCACATCATGCGATCCCGGGTACTGGAATCAATATAGACATCCTTAAGATAATTGAATAGAGATCATGGTTTTAAATTTCGCCGGCATGCCGCACCGAAATGTCGCCATTTTATAGGTTGGCGAAATGGCGAATTTCCCCATTTCGTCGAAATTTTGGCGAAATATGGGTGAAATTTTGCCAGACACCCCTTGGCGAAATGTCTGGCGAAATCGAATTTAAAACCTTGATAGAGATGCCAACTCCCCCCAACTCAGCAAGATGAGGATCCCTCCTAAACTCTAAATTCTAGACAACACCAAAAGGAGAATGACAAGACATTGGAGATGAAAGACTGTTATGGAAAAGGTAAAAGAGGCGGGAAAATGGGAAATGAGATTGGATCCCCCTACCATACATCGCACCAAAAAGAAATATGCGACCCAATTTCGATAATATATAAACGGACATGATGATAGAAAAGCAGGGCAAGAAGAGAAATCACCTTCGAAGAGTTGGCACTTGTCAGGGACTAATTTCCCATCCATTGTCATAATTATCATGCTTGCTATGAATCACATTAAACCACATAGAATTTCTGTCTGCACTGAACCTCCACAACCATTTGCTCAGCAGAACCAAATTTCGAGTCAAAATATTTTCCAAGTTGAGACCCCCTTTTTGTTTGCTTCTACAAACTGTAGCTCTGTTAACCAAGTGTTCTTTCTTATGGCTCCCGTTCCTAGAGATGGTCCCTTTGAAGCTTCTCAATCATCTTGGCTACCTTAATAGGAATTCTAAAGAGAGAGAAAGAGAGGTAATAGATGGAGAAGTTGGATTAAACTACCTAAATTAGAGTAAGCATGCCTCCCAAATTCCTCTTCCATGTGGCCAGTCTCCTCTTCATATTTATTATGTTCTGCCCTCAGAAGCTAAGGTTATGAGGATTGTACATGAGGAGAAGACCCAAATAAAGTAAAGGTTATCAGTTCGACACCCTACAACATCAGCAAAAAGTTGTTGTCTAACCTAATCCACATGAATACATGTTAGACTTCTCTCTCTCTCTCTCTCTCTCTCTCTCTCTCTCTCTCTCTCTATACTTGACTTTCCACCTATACACCATTTCGAAACACATGATGATAGATTTGATCCAGTAAAATTGGACCCCATCAACCTCTAAAAAAAGAATTGTTTCATCTGCAAACTGAAGATCGGATAGGAGATAGAAATTTGCTCCTTGCCTACCCTAAAGCCCAAAATCGACCCTACCTCCTTAACTCTCGAAAGGAACAACTAAACATGTAAAGGAGAGAAGGGATCTCCCTGTTGAAGACCCCAAGAAGAAGAAAAATGACCTAGGGCGCACCATTCAAAATGAAAGAGAACACATTCCTACCATAACCCCCAATCCAATTCCATCGATTGAGCCCAAAACCATTCTACTCAAGGACCGCATCAAAGAATGGCCACTCGACTTTATCATATGCCTTCTCGAAATCAAGCTTGCACACAAGGCCTTCCCTATTGGTCTCCAGTCTCTCTTCAATAACTTCATTAGCAATCAGAACATTGTTTGTGGCCCAGAAATTAATGCATTCTGATTCACAGGCACCACATCCCCAATAACCTATTTGAGCCTCAAAGCTAAAACCTTTTCAATATCTTGTACAAACTGATGATTAATCTAATAGGTTTAAAGTTTTTTATTTTTCACACCCTTTCTTCTTAGGGATCAACGCCAAAAAGGTTGCATTGGTTATCTTGTTGGTTACCTTATTATCAAAGAATTGTTAAACACCTCTATTAACTCATCTTTAATCACCTCCCAAGACGCCTGAAAGAAAGCCATATAGAACCATTTGGGCCTGGTGCCTTATCTTTATCTATCTCCCAAATTGCTATTAACTTCCTCTTCCTCAAAAGGCTTTGACGAGATCCTCCTACCTCGAAGATTTCCTACATCAAACCTAAATTCCTGATCTGATTTGTAGAGAATTGAATAGTAAGAAGTTAACGCCTCAGAAATTTCTCATTGCCCTCGATACTCTCCCCATCCACTTGAATAAAGGTGATTATATTGGCTCTTGAACGCCCATTGGCTAACCTATAAAAGAAGCCAGTATTAGCATCCCTTTCTTTGATCAATGTGACCCTGGATTTTTGTCTCCAATTATTCTCGTCGTGTTTCAACACAAGATCCTACTTACCTCCCCTGATCCTTCTTTCCTCAATCTTCACTTGACAAAGGTCTAGATTGCTCTAGCGAATCTAACCTCTCAATTTCCTCGAGATGAGATTTCTTCCTATAATATAGGGTGCCAAAGGTATCTTTATTCCTCAACTTACCATTAAGAAATTTCAAAGATTGCACGAACTGGAAACCTGCCCAATCTTCACCAACAAACTGCCTCTTCAACAATCACAATCTGATACGGTCAATAAAGGAATCATGAGTTAACCACATATTCTCAAAGCAGAAAGGACTAGGCTACTTTGAACCTTGGAGGATAACAAGACAGGCCAATGAATAGAAGTGGATTTGGAAGGGCGGACTGAGAGACAGTGGGAAAGTGAGCACATCCCAATCCTTTGACGCCAAACATATGTCGAGCCTACAACACAAATCATTTTCCTCCATATTAGACTAGGTGAAAAGCCTCTCAATTAAAGGATAATCCATTAGAGCAAGCTGATTAATAAGAATCGAGAAATTATGCACTTCTAGCGAGTATGCCCTCTCTATTTTTCGTTTCCAAGAATTTAACAACTTTGAAGTCACCCACAATACACCAAGGACATCTTCACACCTTGCGAATGGCTCTAAGCTCATCCCAAAAATTTCCATGGAGCCTATGTTTATTCGACCCATAAATCCCAGTCAGATGCCATTCAAAAAGATCTCCCACATTCTTGAATTTCAAGGAGAAGCTACCTAGATTGAGTATACTTCCCTTGACTTCATTGAGATCCCAAACCACAAGAATCCCACCCAATGCACGCATTGAGTGAAGAAAAGCACAATCATGGTTAAGAATACCCCAAACTCTCCTAATCAACCTAGCATCAATCATTTCCCTTTTAGTTTTTTTGAGATCAGGACGGAGGGTTTTACTCTTAAGACAAATCCTTGACTGCTCTTTTCTTAAAGCCCTACATAGCCTTATAATGTTCCAGTTGATTATCTTCATTTTCCCTTGAGACACACTCCCCCTGTTCTTCCTTCTCTGACAATGAAACCAAAGTTCCTAGCCTGAATAGAGCACCCAATACCTGACCTTCCTTCGCCTTCCTATAACGACTAACTGTCATAGGAATTGACAAAGGAACACCGCTCTGGATAGTAACTTCTAAGTGAAGCTGTCTTCCTATAAACTCAACCCTCGCCATATATCATCAATAATGCCAGTGCCACCAACACCACTAGCAACACAGTTCATGTTGTGCACCCATTCAAGAGCCCCAGTTTCGAAAACATTCTGGTTGTTGGTCACACTCATAGAAGGGCATAAGAGAGAAGAATGGTTAGCACTGAAAGATTCTAAGCAATTAGGAGAAGTAAAGCATATGAGGTAGACAGACAAGTAAGGAGATAAACACTCCCTATGCAAACATGAATAGAGCATACCTTGGAAAGAGGCTTAAAAGAAGATAATAGACCTGATTTAATGAATAAACTGCATAAGGAAAAGATGCTAGAGTGAAACTCATCAACCCTAATGATCCATGGCTGACCATTCAGCCCCTTATGTGCATGGACTTCAGATGAAGAAGCATCAGAGATTGATTCCCCTAAACTGCGAGAGACTACCTGATATCTTCAAAAATGGAATTGGCTCCTTCCTTTGAACTGTATAAGTGAACATTAGATAAGTTCTCAATCCGGGCTGATATAGAAGAGAAGATGGGAAGCAATGAAGCCTTGAACTGAGCAAAGAGGCTGTTTAAAAGGTTTGATAGGAATGTTGTCAACATGCTATGCCAACTTTTCTAACAGACTGCTAAGTGCTAACAACAGAAGGGTCTAGGCCTAGGTCTGAGATTTCCGTAAAGCACAGATCCTCACTGCATTGGGCTTGGCCTAAAGTGGAAACCCTAGCCCGACCATGGCCTGCTGTGCTGTGATGAAGACCCTGAATGGGGTCCCTTCTCTCAAGCTTCTAGAGTGTGAGTGCGAGACACATAGCCTCCCAGGCCCTTTAACTCATGGGCCTGAGACCTGGGTTTGCCAGCCTTCACTTGTGAGACTGTCACACAATTCTTGTGCAGAAGCAGGAATTGCAATCCCTGCTCTACAGCCTGCTATCCATTCTCGTTTAAAAAAAAATTACTATTGAGGCTGTACAGTATAAACTGCAACCTGATCATACCCCGTATTTACCATTGGACCATCTAGACCACCAAGACCACCAAGGCTAGCACCACGTGTAAGAGGGACCTTCCTACACCCCGAATTTACTCCACTCCTCTGATGGTAATTAACACCAACAACTCCTATTTTGCCACCTGGAAGAGCAGAAACCACATCATTACCTCCTACCTTAGGACCCACCAAAATAGCTTTGTCCAAGGCATGATTCAAACGTGTCTTTACATTAAAAAATGAGTGTGTTCTTCGGCCATTGCAGAAACATAGATAGGGTCGAACAAACAACGAAACATCTCGACAGCTTTTTTGTACTCGTTCACTTGATCACAAACACTAGTGCTCTCTGAACCATGGGGAATGAAGATGAAAAAAAGGGTTTGATTAAACCAGTTAGATAAGAGATGATTCACCCTTGAATCTCAGTTCAAATGCTAGCAGTATATTAAGGGGATTCATCTTATCCACTAAGATTCTTGCTGTAACAAATTGATGGCCAGACGCTGTCTTCCGCAACTTGAACAAGCCCAACACAGACTGTCCAATGGATTTAAATGTTGAAAATGACCAAAGGATCAGTTGGAGCCCAAAAATATGAAGCCATATTCCTTCCTGATTCAACTAAATAGGAGACTTCACGACAATCTCTGACCACTGACGAGCCAAAATCTCTTCTAGATTTAAAGGGAAAGAACGCATGCTACTTAGATGCTTGAAAATCTCAGCCGAGGGGCCGAACAAGATAGCATGATCAACAGGTAAGACCACAACATCATGAGTTTCCTAAAGCCCATAAAACTCTGCAATCATCACCTACAAGATGCCATTTACTAAATGTCCATGAATTGAGAGAACAAGAGCAAACTCCCACCTCTTGCTCTCAATTTTGTAATCCACATCTAAAAACAAGCGCGGCAGTCCCCCAGTGTGGGTAATCTTGGAGGAAACACGATTGTCAGAGAGAAAACCGATAGAATCTGAGACCTTTTCACCTTAATGAGAGAAGAAAGGGAATGCTATAACCAGAGAAAGAGTTTCTTTGAGAAGCACTCCCATCCCCACCTATTTTTTCCCTTTTGGAATGTAGAGACGAAAAGTCTTCCTGCCGGTGAATAGAGATACATGAACTCCCGGCTCTGGTTAGATTTAGCTTCTATAATAAAATGAGATTGCTGAAGACTTTCTTCCATATTGGTATTGATTTGAACCGGCTGGTACATAGCTTTTTGAGTCTTTAGTTGGTATTGAAGCTTGGGATGGGACCGCTGAGGTCTGGTTCCGGTACGGACCTGCCAGTACAGACCAGATCGAACCGGTCTGAAAAACCATGGTATCGAGGTTGCGTAATAGGACACAAAGAAAAGCATTCATATCCCATAGAATACGTCAATTACCTATAAAGAATACGATACAATGAATTTCAAGACTTATAACCATACTTTCAAAGTTCAAATATGAAGAAAAGAACTCAAATCTATTAGAAATATCTTAGAATGAAAAGAACCAGTTTTATTATACGATACAAACAGTACATGAAACTGTAAGAATAAAAGAAAAACAAAGCACAATTTTTTTAATAAAAAAAATTTAATTATTTTTAAATATAAATACATTTATTTATAAATACTATTAAATTATTTATTTAAAAAAAATTATCTTACTATATAATAACCATAAGTATTCTTTCAAACATTATACTTAATCTATTAAGCTGATAGATCAGCCTTAGATTCATCGCGTATAGAAACTTTAGATCAAAATAATATAGTTTACAAGGTTATTTTTAGTGGTTGTTTTTATTTTTCAAAACATACCTACAAACATTGCAAATATCTAGAAAAATAGGCACCTAGATCTATTGATTTCAAGTAAAATCCATAGATCCATGTAAGAAAACTGCAAGACATGCTTTTGGACAAAGAATATAATTTATAATGAAAAAACAAATCTTATAATGCATTTCTTGGAAAACTATGCAAGAAGAGGAAAAATCTTTTTAAGCTTTAAATAATAGATGTGTTCAATCAAACTAAGAAAATGTTTGGACTAAATTGGTTGTATTTCAATGAGGTTTGGATTTTTGGTTTGGGAGAGAAGGAGAGTCGAACAATGGAGTGAATGGTTTGTTTTTCACACTTTTGCATGTGAAAAAGCATTGCATGTATCAAGTGTATTGATCAATATATTTTAACATATAGACCATTTTGACCAATGCGGTCGATGTTACATGTATCGACTGATACAATGTAGATGTTAAATTATCTTAAAATATACCCGTGTATCATATCGATACAGTGGATACAAGATATGTATCGACCATATAGGCGGATAAGATAAGATACTTTGAACCATGCTAATATTAAAGATTTCAGACCCATAAGTCAGATAAGTAGTTTCTACAAAATTGTCTCCACGCTCTTGGCAGGTGCGCGTGAGGTGTTTTTAAAGGGGATTTCTTCTTTCCAAAGTGCATTCAGGGGGGGGAAGTTAGATTTTAGATGAAGTTTTGATTTTTTTTTTCTTTTTTTTTTTGATCAATAACGAAAATGGTATAAATGTTTGGACGGGGTTTTGATTGCCAATGATGTTTGGGATTCTAGATTTCAATGTAACTTAGATGGGTGATGTGTGAATTAGACATAGAGAAGGTGTATGACCTTGTGAACTGGGATTTTCTCTTGTATCTATTGGGGCATATGGGTCTTGGGCATATAGGGGAGAGGTGGATCAATATGTGTTTATCTATAATGAGCATCTCAGTCTTGGTGAACGGTGTGACTGGCTCTCTTTTTTTCCCAGATCATCTAGGGGCCCGAGGCAAGGGGACCCGTTCTCACCTCTCCTATTTATTATTGTTACAAAGGCTTTGAGTAGACTGATTTAGAAGGCAGCAAATGGTAGCTTGTTGGAGGGTTTCGACAGTTGTGAGGGACCTAAGATTACACACCTGTTTGCTGATGATACACTTTTATTGTGCGACTCTTTTCTTTCCCAGTTGTTGGTTCTTAGAGGTCTTTGTTTTGAGGCCGTCTTTGTTTGAAGATCAATTTGAGCAAGAGTGAAATTTGTAAGGTAGGGCAAGTGTTTAATCTAGACTCATTATGCAGTATTTTGGGATGTAAAGTAGAAAAAATTTCCACTAGGCATCTGAGAATCGCACTTGCGTCAAAGTTTAGGAGTACGCTGGTTTGGGATCCCATCGTGGAGAGGCTTGAGAGGATACTGGCAGGATGTAAAGGCGTTTATCTTTCTAAAGGGGGAAATGTTACCTTATCAGGAGCGTTATCGTAAATCTATCCACTTACCTCCTGTCACTGTTGAAAATCCCCATGTAGGTAGTAAAAAGACTAGAAAAAATACAAAGGGATGTTCTTTGTGACGGAATGGGTGAGGAACAAAAGCACCACCTTGCAAAGTGGAAACAGGTGTGCCGTAGTAAAAAGAACAGGGTTTGGGCATACTTTAATAAGGGCTTATTGGGTAAATGGTTGTAGAGGTTTGCAGAGGAGCGTGAATACTTGTGGTGTAGTGTCATTGAAGCCAAGTATGGAAGCTTACTTAGAGGAGGGATCACTCAGGCTTGCAACGGGCCATATGGAGTTTGTATGTGGAAGGTTATTATGTTAGTGCAGCTTTTTTCCTTACAGGAATCTCATTTTCGGTAGGGTGTGTCATAAGGGTGAGTATTGGGATGATAGTTGGTGTGGGGAGGAGCCTCTGAAAGAACAGATTACGGGTGTTTGTGCTTTGGCTCAAAAGAAGGATGCATGGGTGTGTGAGAATATGGTTAAGCAGGATATTTCTTGGAATATTCCCCTTCATAAGAGTCCTTTTGATTATTAGATGGGGGATATGGTTGGCCTACTCGAAATCCCAAGAGTAGGGAGGGGGTGTGATGTTAGAAGATGGTCTTTTTGCAGTTCTTTTCAGTTATTGATCTCGTCTTTTTTCTATATGTTGGGGGAAGAGGAGAGGGTAGATTGAGTTTTGGAGCCTTGCAAGCTAATTTGCAGTTCGTTTCAGTTATTGATCTCGTCTTTTTTCTATATGTTGGGTGAAGAGGAAAGGGTAGATTGAGTTTTGGAGCCTTGCAAGCTAATTTGGAAAGTCTCAATCCCATCAAAAGTTGCTTTCTTCATGTGGACAACAGCTGTTGATAAGATATTAACAATGGATCACTTGGTTAGTACTTTGTAGAGGATGATTCTTGCCAAATAGATGTTCGATGTGTAAGAAAATAAGAAATTGGTGGCACACCTTTTAGTGCACTATGATGTAGCTTGGAGCATTTGAGTAGCGTGTATAAGAAAGTTTAACATAAGATGGGTTCAACCGAAAACGTTTGGGGAAGTGTGGTCAGCAGGGGGT
>JAUPMG010158603.1:0-10864 GCA_031762675.1 Pachysandra terminalis | reverse complement strand
CCTCCACCTTGCTTGTGTCTACTAAAATTCCATCCTTAGACACGACGTGTCCTAGGAACTTCACTTCTTCTTGCTAAAATTCACGCTTAGAGAATTTTGCATACAGCTGGTTGTCTACCAATGTTTGCAATGCTGTACGTAGATGCTCTTCATGTTCTTCCTTGGTTTTAGAGTAAACCAAGATGTCGTCTACGAACACCACCACAAACTTATCCAGATATGGTCTGAATATTCTTTGCATCATGCCCATAAAAGCTACAGGTGTATTCGTCAATCCAAACGGCATGATCGCAAATTCAAAGTGTCCATACCTTGTTCGGAAAGCAGTCTTTGGACTGGCACTCTCCTTAATGCGTAGCTGATGGTAACCAGATCTGAGATCGATCTTTGAGAAATATCGGGCTCCTTTTAGTTGATTGAATAGGACCTCTATCCTTGGCAAAGGATACTAGTTCTTCACCGTCACTTGGTTCAGCTTCTGGTAATCAATGCATAGCTGTAGGGATCCGTCTTTCTTCTTCACGAACAGAGCCGGTGCTCCCCATGGTGATGAGCTTGGTCGGATGAATTGCAAGGTAAGCAATTCGTCTAGTTGTTTTCTCAGCTCTGTCAACTTGGTAGGTATGTGGGTAGAGCAATAGGGTTTGTTCCAGCCATAAGGTCAATACTTAACTCTACCTCTCTCTTGGGTAGCAATCCAGGTATGTCTTGGAATACACTTCCAAAGTGGCATACTATCGGTATTTGCTCCCAATCTTCCCTTTCATCTATAACTCATAAGTCTAAGTATGCTAGATGATTTATATTTTTCAGATTTTGACCCTCTAATCTTAACAACTTTATCCCCCGGTGTTACTAAAGAGACTACCTGGTTGTGGCAGTCTATTTGTACATGATATGCAACTAGCCAATCCATACCCAAAATCACATCAAACTTCGTCATGTTAAGCATAATTAGGTCTATGGGTAGTGTAGACTCATCTACCATAACTAGGCAAGACTTATATACTTTCCCTAAGTATGCTGAACCTCCGATGGGGTTTGCTACGACTAAACTCCTTTCTAGATCCTTCATAGGTAAACTTAGATAGTTTACTAATGAATTCGCTACGAAAGAGTGCGATGCTCCCGTATCAAATAAAACTTTGGATGAAGTGTGAGAGATACGAACCGTACCTTCCATGAATTCTCCTTGTTGCTGTCCTAAGGCATAAACCTTAGCTTGCTGAGGTGTCTGCTGTGGAGCTCCAGCCTTGGTTCCTTTAGGTGGTTGTGCTTGTGCTTGAGATTGTGCTGCTGGTATTTGTGGGTAGTGTGGCTTCGGAATCAGTTTCTACTGTTGGAACGTGCTAGCTTGAGGGTTCTTAGGGATATATGATGTCCTAGCCTTCCGCAGTTGAAGCATCGAATGCTAAGGAAGCCTGGAGTGTTGGTAGGACCTTGAGTCCTTAGTCGTTTCTGCAGTTCAAATGTGGTTTCCTTGGAAATTCTAGGTCTTGCATTGTTCTCCCCAATTTCTGATCTTGTATCTTCCGATACTCTTGCATTTCCTTCTCCACATTCCATGCATAGTCCACTATCTTATGGGTACTCCGTGAACTCCCGTACAATCAGCCTACTTTTGATGCTAGGCCTTAATCCACTCTCAAATCTGAAGGCTTTCTTCTCCTCATCATTAACGACGTAAGTGGCGAATTGATAGCTCCGTGAATTTTGCAGCATATTCCGGTACCGTCATACTCCCTTGTTCCAGCTTCATGAACTCCAGTTCTTTCTCCTTCCTGATAGTTTTAGGAAAGTATTCTAGATTGAATTGTACCTTAAATTGTTCCCAAGTCAGGATGTTCATGACAGCTAGTGTTTCTTTCCACCATCTCCTTGCCTCTCCTTCAAGCATAAAGGTAGTGAAAGGAATCTTCTCATAGTCGTTCACCTCCATTACGTCGAAGATATGCTCTAATGAATCTACCCATGCTTGTGCCTCCATTGGATCAGTATTACCCTTGAATACAGTTGGTCCAAGTTTCTTGAATTCCTCAGTGCTTCGAGTGTTCTGTTGTGCCTTGGACTGTTGTGGTATACTTCCCATTCTAGCTTGCTGTTGTTTAATCATGTTGGCCATATGTCCCATCACTTGATAGATTCCAGCAAGTTGTGGGTTCTGACTGTCATCATTACTTACAGCTGGTACACTGGTATCCACACTAGCACCTCTTCTTCTTCCAGACATTGAAATCTACTAAGTACCTTGAGAAAGAGAAGACAACATCCAATTTGTTATGAAATAAAATCCTACTTGTTAGTATTTCATATAGCACACATAAAACATCAGCACCTTGAAAACTTTGAAATACCAGCAATCAAAACCTTTTGGAATCGATTAAAAACATCAAAACTTAGGCTCTGATACCAACTTCGTGGCATCCCAAACTTAAGAGATCTCAAAGGAGACCCTATAAGTCAGAAATATGACTCTCACCCCATATTCACATGGGAGTGGTAGTCAATACTTTGCCAAATAATTGAAAGTAACTGAGATGTTTAATAACTTGGAAAAATAATCAAAATAAAAGTAACTACATCTCAAAACAATCAAAAACTAAGGCAAAATATAGCAGCGGAAATAAAATACTATAGTTCTCATGATAATCTGATCCCTAAACAAAATAAAGCCTAACTATAGCTAATAAAATATTTTGGCATGCAAGTCAATAAAAACAACGTAAATCCCTAACATAATTCCTAGTTATCTTCTTCGATAAAATTAGAAGTTCCTTTAAGACAATGGTCAATAGCTGGTTCTCCATAATCTAAGTACTTGTCTAATGTGCCTGAAATGTGTTGCTTGAAAACGTAAGCTACACTTAGCCAGTAAGTAATCAAATCGAGCATGGTTTATAATTTGAATTAGGGCCAAGGCCACTCTTCAATGGTAATCCATAAATTCCAGAAAACATAAATATCAATAATATGAACAGATTAGTGAGTGAATCATAGTATAGGTGATATGCATATGCTGAACATGAATGGTCAAGATTTAAAGTGTGCATACTATGCTCTATAAGAAATCACTAAGTGTTATCTAACAAACAATCTAAGAGATGTGCAATTAGTTAAATAAACTGTTATCATGAATATTTATCTATATATATATAGGTTCCCAAAAGATCGATCATTCATTGAGCAAGATATCTTCTCTAACCATCACCCCCATACAGGGCCATTCTCAAGTTAAGTTATTCCATGTGCGCATCATAATTCTAAGGGGCTTTGACCTAGAGGGCATAATTCCCCCACTTATTTGTGATAAAGGGCAATAATTACAAGGAATTCCATTTGAACATTTCGCAGGGAATTGTATATATAAGCAAGAAATATGAACACTCCTTTAATAAGATAGTTCATAGGACCATTAGTCCATAGGACCATAGGTATATTGGGATAGCTAGTCTCTCAACTCCAGAAATAGATAATAATGCTAAGCCTCCTCACCTACTATGATTTCCAGAGCACAATAGTCTCTTAAAGTCCTGAAAAATCCAACAGTATGGATTTACATGCAAAGGGTGTAGACCTATAGACCAAAGCCATGGTCATAAGTCATGAGATGTGCAAGTGATAGAGTGCACATTAACTAGGTATGCAATTGATGTGTACAATGTGTAATAAGTCTATCTAGCACGCTGGACAAGTTAAAAATACATAAAAGTAGTCAAATCAAAATATCATGTTCCAATTAGCATAGAAAATTGTCCAAACAGGGTATGAATATATGAAACATGCATAATCAAGCATAACTAACATCAGAATTGGTCTAATGAGATCAAAATACACATGCTCACAAAAATTCAATCAATTTAGATAAGGTTGGTCAATTTCAGCGTGCCTTAGGGTCGCCGAAAGACTCTCAGTGTACTTTTCGGTGCACCGAGGGGTCTATCATAGGGTTTGCAGAGTTCTAGGTACGGGTCACAAAACCTGGCTCAGCGTACTCAAGGTGCACCGAGAATCCTCTCAGTGTAATTTCCAAGGGCCTTTAAAACACTCTGTTACGTTCGGCGTACTCAAGGTGCGCCGGGACAAGTCTCGGTGTAGTTGCCAGGGGCTGAAAACCTGTAAAAGCACGTTTCAGCGTATTCTCAATGTGGCCCGAATCCATCGAGTGCACTTTTGGGCTGGATCGGCCAGGTCTCGGTGTGCTGAGTACTCGCCGAGGCTCGTATTCTGAGCAGTGTTTCCAAAATTTCAATGTTGCTATAAGGCTAATCAAATTTCTTCCTTAAGTAACCTTCCTTTATCTTGGATTCAGCACAAAACCCAATAAAAATATGTAGGAAAACATAAGTAAATAATAAGTAGATAAATTAATTTGAAAACTTACTTCATACGATTGAAAAACAAACTTGAAACTCTACTTATACCATAAAACAAGTTAAATTTGAAAACCTACCTTGATGTTGTTAGGTTGGAGTAGAGATTTGCCTCTGCTCTTCTTCTTCCTCTTCTTCTTCCTCTTCTTCTCAGCTCCAAAGAAAGTTGTGATTTTCGAAAATCACCAAGAACACTTATTTATAGTATTACAACATACTTCCTAGTTCTATTAGTATTAGTAATCTAGTTTTAATCCTATCCCTTTATTGGGATGTATTGATTTCTAAGCCATTGGACGAATTCCCAGCTCTCCTAGTTCAGCTATGTTTCTATATTTGAATATTTGAATCTTGGCAAATTTCTAACTCTTATGGAAGCTTCTATTACTGTTTTTAATCTTAACCATTGATTGGAGTGTAATATCTCTTGCAATATCTAAACCATTCATTCTAACTTAAGAGGTTATGATTGTGTGTGTTGCATTTAGTTTCCTAATTGTACAACCCACCAATCACAATCAGTCAAAAGTCAAACGATATGGCTACTTACTAAAATTTCAAACTAACCCCTAATTGTTTTGGTATTTACACCTACGTCCTATATTTGGTTTGGGTTAATTACAACCACCATATCCTTACCACCACTCCACCTCCACAACCACCACCACCACCCCACAACCACCCGACTACAACCACCACCACCACCACCACCACCACTACCCCACCACAACCACCACCAGCCCCCCACCACCACCACATGAATGTATTGCATGTTGTAATCCATGCAATTATTTTATATGGCTAACAGAAAAAATTGATTAATTTTCATTTTGATTTTCTTTACACAGCCAAACAAGAGAAAGCATTTTCTTTATAATGTTCTATAAATTTTCTCTATCCAATCAAACAGTTGAAAGTAATGTACTTTCTTTTCTTTTCTTTTTCTTTTTTTACTTTATTTTCTTTTCTTCTGAAATCTAGGGTTCCAAACATAGCCTAAGGGACTTTCACGACACGATGGAACACACTAGTACACATATATATAGTCAATCCCATTGACTTTCAGTAGATGCTCCCAGCATCACTCACAAACCATACATAACCAATACATAGTCAATCCCATTGACTTCTAGTGGATACTCCCAGCGCCACTCACAAACACAATCCATACATCACAATCAATCATACACAGGTAGTGGATACTCCCAGTACCACTCAAACATCACACAATTCAACATTAGAACCAATCATAAGATAGAACAGTGAATGCTACAAGCACCACTCAAAAAATACAATTTCCTATACTAACATTCCTAACCATCCCAATCTTATCTTGTAATCCAATATCTAAGTCCAAACTCCTTAAAGTCAAAATCTCATCATATCACATCCAGGACAGCCCTAATTTCCTGAAAATCAAACCCCATCATACATTTTTTATCATTTGACCTTAATCATCCTTTTTGAAGACAAACAACCTCATACACATGTTTAAAACACCTCAAGGGAGCTTTCCCTAAAATTTGGGATCTATTGGGGATCGGTAGATCCTCGGTATGCACCGAGAGTCCTACCGAGAGGCTCGGTAGATGATCTACTGAGGCTCGGTAGATTGTCCCGAGAGCATGTATTTGTTGGGCATTTTCGGTGGATCTCTCAGCATCTACCGAGAGCCTAATTTAGCCCAGAAAATTATTTTTCTTCTAGGGCTTCATCCCCATACTATCAAATACCTCTTTTACACTTCTAAACATCAAATATAATCTTCAAATCATCATAAAAGTGATCAAAACTCAACCTATCAAATCTAGACTATACATATGGATCTTCATTACACAAATCAATAAACATTCATAGAATGATTCCAGAAAATCATAATCAATCATAAGAACTCATAGGACTATCACAAATACATTAATTAAACTTAAATCTGAACATGCTTAATCATGTAGATATACAATCATTCATAATATGTTATTCAATGCTCATATACAACATACTATAAGATCACATTAAACTGTTCAAATCCTGGATAAATCATCAAATCATTCAATCCAACTTATATCTATAGCATCATTAAGATCTATGAGTATAACTATCATAAAATCGATGGGAATCCCTACCTCTTTCCTCTTAGATCTATTCTCTGCAGGTTTTCCAACAATAGTTTATCAACAAGTTTTCCTTTGCCTTCTTCTTCCTTTTTCTTTCTTTTCCTTCAAAACCCATGTTTCCTCCTTCTCTCACTATTGTTTTGGTCGTGTGAAACAACAAGACACTTTCTCTCTCTAATTTTGAAAAGGTAAGTGGGTTAGTGGATGAATTCCATTATCCCACTCTTTTAATTCAAATAAAATAGTAATTTAGTTAATTACCCTTACCTTGGCCCAATGGGCTATTTGACCCATCCATGGTCAAATTCGAGTTCATTGTGTAGGGTCCAAGCCCAGTCCACCTAGTTAACATAAATTACACAAGTTACCACTAGTTCCTCAAAATCACATAAGGGTCCAATTCAACCTCTCTTATTTCAATTAAATCCTAAGGTTTAAAATAAGAATTAACTACCATTTTAATTATCAAATTAAATGGTAGGGTCAAGATCATTACATGAAGGTAAGGATCGAAAGAGGCCATGGTAAGTCTCTTGACTCACAGTTCGTCCCTCCCCAGGTGACCGAAAGGGTGATGTTCAAAAAACCATCCAAAAGAATGACTCAGCACCTCAATCCCTTGTACATAAGTGTTCATATGGACGGAATCCCTGTCACCAGTCTTAGTAAACAATGGTGTCCCTGTTAATAAATTGCCCATTAGCGTACTACGAAAGTTGGGGAAGACAAGGGAAGATTTAATCCCGATCGAAGTAATGCACACTAATTTTGCAGGAGAGATTACTTCAACAAGAGGAGAGATTTTATTCACTCCAATTGGTGTGTACCATCTTCATTACACTAGTTGTTGATCCTATGGAATGAGGAAAAGATTGAAGTGATTATGGCAGACAATAGATTGTTTTTTGGCCAATTCCAATGCAGCCGAAGCCATGTTGTGTGGCAAAGAAGTAGGAACAGTGCATTTTGTCGATTGCAATAAAAAAGGGTGACCAACTGGAATATCAATTACGATCGATCCGAAATAAGACATTAGGAATGAAAAAGTAGAGGCATCTACATCCCGACAGAACGAAATCGTTCTTTATCGGTCAAGGGATAGCGTGTGCATAATCAAAGAGGTCCAATGACATATGATTTAATGAGAGAAGAAAGGTTGGCTGCGGTGGAGGCCACCTTAGAAAAAAATAAATAAATTCCAAAGAAGAAAGCCGAGAAATGGCACCTTGTGAATATGACCGAGTGTATACTCGAGAAGGATGGTGCATCAGAGGATCCCCTAGAAGAAGGAAATTTAATGGCCGATATAGCAGCGGCCATGACCAAGCTAGACGATACAATGATCGAGGTACAAGATCCCTTGGAAGAAATCAATTTAGGCTTACTAGAGCCATGCCTAAGAGATGAGCTAAAGAAGTTGTTAAGAGAGTATACAGATTGCTTTTCCTGGGACTACCACATGATACTAGGTCTGAGCAGAAATTTGGTGGACCATGGACTACCTGTGAAAGAAAATTTTAATCCATTCAAGTAGCTTCTGAGAAGGATGAGAACTGAGGTTACCTTGAAAATCAAAGAAGAGAAAGAAAGGTTGCTAAGATTCGGGTTCATCAAACTGATCAGGTATGCCAAGTGGCCATTGAACGTAGTCCCAGTGATGAAAAATAATGGAAGCTTCGGGTTTGTATAGACTTCTGGAATCTCAATCTAGCAACACTTAAGGACGAATACCCCATGCATGTGGTTGATCTTATGATCAATGGGGCAGTAGGGCATGAGTTATTATCCTTCATGGATGGCCACTCAGGCTACAATCAAATATTCATCTCTGAGGAAGATGTGGCCAAAACAGCGTTCAGATGTCCTAGGGCTATAGAGATTACTATTGGGTAGTCATGCCCTTCGGTCTAAAGAATGTGAAGTCTACATATTAGTGGACAATGAACTTGATCTTTCAATGACATGATCGGTCACTTTGTGAAGGTGCACATAGACGACATCATGGTAAAGCCATAAAAGAAGGAAGATCACCTGACTGAGCTAAAGAAGACATAAAGGATGAGTCATACAAGCTAAAGATAAACCCCTTGAAATGAGCTTTTGGAGTAAAAGCAGGGAACTTCTTGGGTTTCCTGGTTCATTAGCGAGGCATAAAGGCTGATGGCAACAAAGCCAATAGCATTCTAAATGCCAAACCTCCTGAGAACAAGAAGCAGCTCCAAAGATTTCTTGGTCAGGTAAACGTCCTAAGATGATTCATCTCAAATTTTGCAAGAAAGATGAGCGCTCTCTCACCTTTGCTAAAACTACGATTGAAGTCTTTGTATGGCAAGAACCTCACAAAAGATCCTTTGATCTAATCAAAGAAATTTTATAAAATCCAACAATCTTGACCCCTCCCAAGAAAGGGCGACCGTTAAGTTGTATGTCTCAGTTGTGGAAACATGTCAATTGGAGTCCAATGAGAGAGGACAACGATTGTGAGCAAGAACAAGTAGTTTATCACCTAAGAAATTTGTTATTATCAACCGAAACTCGTTATTCTGTTTTAGAAAATTATGCTTGGCTTTGTATTATACGACTGTCAAGTTAAGGCATAATTTGATCACCACCATGGTTTTAGTAATTGCACCAACCGCTATGATTAAATATGTTGTCCCGACTATTCCTAAGGGAAAGGATAGGTAAATGGATCTTGTCTTTATTGGAATTCACTTTTCGATTATTCGAGAAAGAGTAGTAAAAGGGAAAGTCATAGTTGAATTCCTGTCCAATCATCCTTCATGCTCGGTCGAAGAGGAAAGGCCCCGAAGAATATGAGATATTCACTGCTGATCTTACACTGTGGACACTCATCTTTGATGGGTCACAAACAGAGCAATCCGCGGGGACATGGATGATCATAATATCCCCTAAAGGAGAACGGCAAGAACATGTGCTCCAAACTTATTATCCAATCATTAACAACTAGGTAGATTACGAAGCCATTATCTTCGGTCTAGAAATCCTGACCAAATTAGGAACTAGAAATTTCATAATGGTAGGTGAGAGTCACTGTTAATGATAAACCAATTGACTGGCATGTACAAGTTCCTAAGTTGGAAATTGGCCTCTTTCTATGGTATTGCCAGCCAATTAATCGATAACTTTGGCAATGTCAAACTTCAACACTATGTCCGAGAAAAGAATACAGAGGCCAATGAGATGGCCCAGATCACCTCGAGCTTGATCATGGTCGAGGGGGTTATGTCGAGGACCTTAAGAGTTTAGAAATGGTCTCTTCCATCACTAGCAAGGAGGACCAAAGGCCTTGACATATTTGTCCTTGAACTCCAAGAAAACGATTGGAGGTATCCGATTGTTAATTATTTACAGGATCCAAACTTCAAGAATGAAAATAGGGTTAGAGACATGGCCACAAATTATGTCTTACATGGAGAAGAGCCCTGATGAGGCTTTGCTAAAAGGCCTCAGACAGGGTGAAGCTAGGAATACAATGACTGAGGTCCATGAAGGGATTTATGGATCTCATCAAGTTGGGATCAAAATGAGATGGCTCATCCGAAGGCATGGCTACTTTTGGCCAACCATCCTTAAAGATTGCACAAAATATGTCAAGGGTTGTTAACAATGTCAAAGGCATGGCCAAGTTCAACATGCACCTACGATCGAGATGTTTTCTATCGCAAAGCCATGGTCATTTCGAGGATAGGCCATGCACCTGATTAGAAAAGTTAATTCAATATCTTCAAGCATGCATGGTTTCGTTATAGTTACGACCAATAATTTCACAAAATGGGTGGAAAAAAGGCTGATAAAACAGGTAGAGCAAGCGAATGTAATTGAATTCATCAAGGAATTAATCATCCATAGGTTGGAATACCATAAATAAAAAATGGCTGATATGGGAAGCACATTCACAGGGAGCAATTTACCCAATTTGCGAAGAAGTTTGGATTCAGGATCCTTAACTCAACCCCTATTATGCGCAGGAAAACGGTCAGGATAAAGGAACTAACAAAGTCTTAAAGAATGTATTGAGGAAAATGATCGAAGATAAGCCTTGGTCATGACACAAATTGTTATCAGAAGTTGTCTGGGTTTACAAGACATCATACAAAACCAGCATAGGGACTACCCCATTTGCTTTGACATGTGGGCATGATGTTGTACTCTCGCTGGAGATAACAATCCCCTCACTCAAGATTGCACTCCAACACAATTTCACTCTGACTGAGTTTACAGAGGCCATGATAACTGAGCTAAAAGACCTAGAGGATGACCGAGTGAGAGATTTTGGTACTCTACATGCCCAGACTCTTATCTATAACAAGAGGTTTAAGCATAAGTCTTTTGCAGAAGGGGACTTGGTATGGAAAA
>JAUPMG010158584.1:0-10865 GCA_031762675.1 Pachysandra terminalis | reverse complement strand
ATTTGATGTTATCCTTACTTGTTATTTAACCATTTATTATTTTGATTTGATTATGGAAGTTTTGTAATAATGGCCCAACTGTGAGCCAGTAGATGGTTTTTATTTATTTGTTTTATTTTTTGCTTCCGCAACTCTGTGATGATTAAATGATTTTATCCTTGGTTTGTTATGCTGATCCGCGGTCTAAAAATAGATCCCGAAGGTCGCGTCTCGTGATTCGTGCCATCCCACCTAGGGATCTGGGTCATCGGGTTCGGGACGTGACAAGTCTAGAATAGTTAAAATACAGAAATATAAATCTAGTATCTTGGACATCTTTGATCCTCATCCTTGTCCTGCCATGTCCTGGCGTATCATTATTTTAACATTTACTCAATTACTCAATCCAGAGTGTGAGTCTCAATTGGTCTTCTTGACCGAAAATCACTATGCAATGGTATTCCCTTTCACTTATCTTTAACTAATGCAATAAATAGAAAACATCTCATTGCAAAAGCAATCACAATCAGTCACTTCAACATACATCATGGACTTGCACTTCCATGTTACATCATACCTTGAAATCATTTCCAATTCCCCATTTCAACTTACCATGTTCCTTTATAACAAAATAAGCCAATTAGGATCTATCAATCCAAATCTTACATCATTACACTATTTACTTCAATGTCATGTCTTATGTACATTCTCATGCATATATGTTATTTCATTATCCTTTAATTTAGGTTGATACTACAATCACACACATCACACTTCTAGTGTTTCAACATAATCAAGATTATCACATATCTTACTTTACTTCTATAGTAGTCATACATGTTTTGTACAAGCACACCTTGCATATCAACATCACTTCATATCAACACATAGATTTCCACACAAGCAATCACTATTATTCCTTCTGCATAATTTGTTACGCCCCGAATCCGAGATATGGAATCTCAAGAATTTCCAAGCAGGGCTGTCAACGAGCCCAGCTAGCTCGGCTCAGCTCGCATGAGCCGAGTTTGAGCTCAAATTTTAGGCTCGCAAGCCGAGCTTGAGCCCAAAATGAGGCTCATTAATTTAGCAAGCCTGAGCCGAGCTTAGGAAGGCTCGGCTCGGTTCTTATGTATGATATATAAATTTATGTATCATTGGTATTATATATATAATATTAATATTAATCATTAAATGAAAACTAATGACATTTTAAGTCAAATATTTAATTATTTGTTAAGCTAAAGCTTAGCAAATAGTTAAGAGTTAAAATTTAAAAAACCCTAATTAATTTTCAAACTTATCTAAGTATCTTTACATTTAGTCTTTTATTATTATACCCACCGTCATTTGACTCTTGGCCTTGAGTCTCTTCTTCTTCCATTATCTTCTCGGCAACGGACAAGTGACTATCCAACTTCCGGCTTTCAAGTTCCAATGGCTTTTCAATCTTCACTCTTCAAATTTTGTTCTTCATTAGGTACGAATACAACCTTCTTTTGATTTTTTTTCTTCCATATCTATTATCTCTCTCGCTATCTGTCAGTCTCGCCATTCACAAAATCACATACGTACAGTTTTTGTTTTTGTTCTCTCTCTCTCTCTCTCTCTCTCTCTCTCTCTCATGCAGTTTCTTTATCAAAGTTAATGTGTTAAACTTTAATAAAGGCTGTCAACGAGCCCTAATTGCAGTCACATGATTCTGGTTTTTTTTTTCCCTCCTTTGAGCCCTAATTCCAGTCACATGATTCTGTTTTTTTTCCCTCCTTTGAACCCTAATTCCAGTCACATGATTCTGGTTTTTTTTTTCCTCCTTTGAGCCCTAATCACAGTGATTCTGGGTTTTTTTTGCTCTCCTTTCAATTCTATCCTCTTGGAGAAAGAGGGAGTATACAGAAAGTTTGTGTTAGTCACGGATTTTTAGCAGGCCAGTAGTAGTAGTTATCACTTTAAAACAATCAAGTTTTTTTTTTAGCCTTTCATGAGCCAAGCTTTCATGAGCCGAGTCGAGCTTTTCTTGAGCCGAGCTTTTGCGAGCCGAGCCTGAGCCTGAAAAATTATGCCGAGCATGAGCCGAGCCCAAGCCTTGCAAAACTTTTACGAGCCCGAGCCGAGCTTTGCCCAGCTCGGCTCATTTACAGCCCTATTTCCATGGGAATGACCTTGATATCCAAACCTTGGATGCGGCTAAACCAATCAAAACCAATAATATGGTTCATCAGAGTATACTAAATAACTAGCGGAAGTCTCATGAAATTTAAAACTTAATTAATCCTAACATAATACCTTAATAATCTCCAAACCAACTAAAATCAAATACAACCGGTTTCCTAACTGGGTCAAAACAAATGAATCTAAATCCATAAAACTAAAGTAAATGAAATGACATTGTTTATAAAATCCACATTAGCAATAGTCCATTAAGCACTCTCTCTCTCTCTCTCTCTCTCTCTCTCTCTCTCTGTCTACAGGTCCAGCCATCACACTTGTGGATAATGTCACATCCCAAACCTAAAAATCTCAATGGAGTTCCCAAATCTAAGTTGTAACTCTCACCCCATATCCCTATGGGAGTGGATAAGTAATACATTATCAAATCATTGAATTAAGTAAGATAATGTATAAGATAAAGTTCTAGAAAAATAAAATTATTAAGATAATATCCATCACAAAACAATCTTCAAACAAAAAACAACGGAAATAAAATATAACTAGCCTCATGCTTCAAATCAATCCCTATTAACTACTGGAAATCAAACCTAATAAGTACTAAATTACAGCAAATAAGCCCTACTACAAGTTTTACTAAAATCATTAAACAAGTTCTAATTATAGCTAAGGTCTTCATCATATCCTAGTCATCCATATTAATCTTCACAGTCCTGATGTCCATCGTCTATAGGTCCGGAAATATTGTGCTCGAAAGCGTAAGTTACACTAGCTCTGTAAGTAAACAAGTCCAACAATATTTAAGATTGAAGTAAGGCCAATGCCACTCTTCAATGGTAATCCATAAATAAAAACAGAATAGTTAGGATATGCAGTAATGATATGAATAATGTATATGATGCAATATAAAGTTATGTGCAATGCAATATGTTGGTTCAGTTATTAATGCATGTTGTGCACCTAGCAAGTATAATACCACGTGTGATCTAAGACAAACAATCTAAAATGCAATATGTATGTTGTTTAGTATTTGATTAGTATAGGTTCCACATATGATCTTAATAATACTACCCAAGATGATTCACCCAGAACTCACCCCCAATACATGGCAGAAAAAGTAGATTATTCTATGTTCGCAAAATAGTTTCTAGGGGCTTCGACCTAGAGGGCACAATTCCCTTACTTATTTCCGATCATAAGTGTGATCACCCTGGGTTGGGTGGACCCTAGGTCGATCGGGGTTTTGAAGTCGCCACCACCCATTGTGTTTGGGTGTGGATGGTCACCCATGGTTTTGTCAATTAATTATGAAATTAGACCAAAATTATGGAATTTGGGGTGGTCTAACCAGAAATTAGGTAAGGGGGTTTATTTGATAGGGTGGGAAGGTGTTAGGCACCGCCCTCTCCCGGTTCCCCAGTTCAACCGGTTACTCGGTTCAAAATTATTTGGCCAATTATTATAATCCAAAACTAAACCAAAATTAATTGAGATTCTAGAATATTCCCAAAAGATTTTAAAAGAGGGAAAATACCAAATTAATTCTACAAAATATTCCAAATTCCTAAAAACCCTAAATGAATTAGAAACCCCAAGAGTAAATAAACTACATCAAAATGAATTAAAATCTTAAAAATAAACCTAAAACACTAAAAACGCTAAACTACATCTAAAATGAATTAAAATCGTAAAAATAAACCTAAAACACTAAAAATACTAAACTACATCCAAAATGAATTAAAATCCTAAAAATGAACCTAAAACATTAAAAATACTAAACTACATCTAAATGAGTTAAAATCCTAAAAATAAACACAAAACACTAAAAAAATACTAAACTACATCTAAATGAATTAAAATCCTAAAAATAAATCTAAAACAGTAAAAATGCTAAATTACATCTAAAATGGATTAAAATCCTAAAAATAAACCTAAAACACTAAAAATACTAAACTATATCTAAATGAATTATAATCCTTAAAATACTAAAATACTAGATATCCTAAAAAAAATATCAAACATAGTAAGAACCTAAGAAAACTAAAATACTAAAAAAAATTCCTAGATTGAAACCTATGAAAGAAATTACTACAATACATGGGTTAAATGTAAGATTAAAACTAACATTACCTATGGAACAGTGTTTATCACGATGCTAAATAGATTATCACTCACAACAATTAAATCAAATTCAATAGGAAATCAACTCATTAAAATCAGGGCATTATCCATACGTTAAAGCAAAAACACAACAGTTGTACAAGATGGCTTGATAGTGAAACAGAAATGGATTAACAAATGAAATGGAAATGAGAGAATCCCTGTGCTTGCTTTTGGGAAATCCCCTAGATGTGATTTTCTACCTTGAGATCCCTTTTGAAGGCTTAATAATGGCAGCAATGAGGTGGAGAAGATGATGCTTTGTTCGTTATGAACATGTGCAGGTGGAGCTTAGAGGTTTATTGCAGAGATGAGGCAAATGGGTTTGGATTGTACAAGATGGCTGGAAAGTGAAACAGAAATGGGTTTGAAGGCTTGATAATGGCGGAAATGAGGCGGAGAAGATGGTGCTCTGTTTGCTATGAAGATGTGTAAGTGGAGCTCAGAGGTTTATTGCATATATGAGGCAATGGGTTTGGATTGTACAAAATGGTTTGACAGTGAAACAGAAATGGATTAATAAATGAAATGGAAATGAGAGAATACTTGTGCTTGCTTTTGGGAAATCCCCTAGATGTGATTTTCTACCTTGACATCCCTTTTGAAGGCTTGATAATGGCAGCAATGAGGTGGAGAAGACGATGCTCTATTTGCTATGAAGATGTGCAGGCGGAGCTCAGAGGTTTATTGTAGAGATGAGGCAAATGGGTTTGGATTGTTTTGTTACGGGTTAGAAACGTGAAAATCGGAGTTTCCTGGATTGATAAACGCCTGAATGTCTCCGTCAAAAGGCAACGCAGGTTAGTGGTGATCAAATGGGGTTGTCGGAATGAGATGCCATGGGTTGGCGAGGTGACGCTGGAAATGGATTGAAGAAGAAGAAGCTTGTTGACGGATTGGGTGTTCGCCAGAATGTACGCCAGAAATAGTATTGTTGGATCTCGTGTATCGCCAGATTCAAGTGGAGAGGAGGAACTGGTGTTTTTTGGGTTTTCGCCTTTCAGAAGATTCGGGCTCAAGGTAGAGGTCGGGTAGGTATGTGTTGTCTGGTCTAGGGAAGGTGGACCTAACGTGTGAAATATTTTTTAAGCGCCAGATATTTAGGTCCCTGCCTTCGTAACGAGCCTTCCTCAGTTCCCTCTTCTTTTCAGCTCTATCCCTCCAATCTTTCCATGTCGGCTTCAAACAAAGACCAAACCACTCGGTTGCGGGCTTCACCTCAATTTTCTTTGCAATACCTTGTTGGTCAACACCGAGCCCTTTGCCTGGAATGAATTCTGAGTCCTTGAAAATTTTTCCAATCATCAAATTCGATGCTGACAACCACGGTTTTTTCGCCTTTCTACCTTCTGCTATGTAGTTTACGGATTCAAACTGAAAAGAGTGAAACAAAATCTTGTTCTCTGAAAGATCCACATCTATATATGGCACATCCGGTACTCTTTGTTTCTGGCATTAGGGTTTCAGCCAGGATTGTCACCACCCGTTAATTTACAACGTATTCTAACCTTTGGTGTAATGAGGAAGGCAACGACCCTGCTATGTGAATCCAAGGCCATCCTAGGAGGGAATTGAAGGATGCTGGTATATCAATCACTTCAAAGGTAACATAAAAGATAAATGAACCAATAGTTACCGGCAACTCAAATTCTCCTAAGGACTGTCTCTTGGTACTGTTAAAATCTCTTACTGTCTTTCTCATGTACTTAATATAAGTCTCATCTAGTTTCAATTTTGAAAATGTTGCCAGAGGAAAAACATTTAGGGTGGATCCATTATCGATCAGAACTTGAGCCACTATCATGTTTTTACATATGATAGTGATGTTAAATGGCGCTACGTGCCCTTGCACGGATGGTTCAAACTCTTTGTCAGCGAAAGTAATGACATTAGGGGCTAAGATTAGGCCCACAAGATGCTCGAGTTGATATGGAGACATGGTCTCTAGAACATGGGAATCATTAAGAACCTTTAAAAGAAAATTCTGATGTCTTTCAGAGTGAAGCAGTAATGACAGTATCGCTATTTGGGACATTGGTTTGGCCAATTGCTCAATTACGTTGTATTCACTTTTCCAGATGATTTTGATAAGGTTGGTGGCCTCTTAATCCATAGCTTTTCTTTCCTTCCTTTCTTCAGACCGGGGGTTTCCTTCAACTACCTTCGCTTTTCCCCTACTATTTCTCTTTTCTGATTCCTTTTCTGTTTCTTTCTTTTCTACCACTCCCTCCACTTGTTGGGCATGCATTTATGTTTTTTTCTCTTCATTACCACGGTACTGCCCTGATCTTGTTATCTACCCTATATCAATCTCTTCCTCCTTCAAAATCTCTTTCACTACCTCCGCCTTGTAACTCCAAGGCATAGCTGTGTTTGAAGCATATGCGAAGGGTTTAGGAGCATTTACCACCAATGGAGGGTAATTCGGCCTGGCATCTAGGACAAGTGGGGGAAATTTGGGATTAATGAGGGTAAGGGGTTGTGCTAGACGACATGACAGCGAGTCTTCAATAGGATTGAGGTGAGGCCGCGGTGCAACATTGACAACCAATGGGGGAAGTGATGTCCCTTCAGATTTAACCTGGCCAAAATGAGTAGCGAGTTGAGGCTTAAAAGCTTGACCGTTAAGGGTTGGACTGGCTACGACAAGAGGCGGGAGACCATTATGACTGATAGTTGGGTTTATGGATAGGCCAACCAGTCGAGTGGTTACCTGCTCCATTGCAATGGGAGGATATGAAGGGGTCTGATTACTAGATGACACAGTCCCGACACGTGGGGCCAAAGGGTCTTCATGAAAATACACTCTTACCCTTGAACCGATGGGAGCAATGAGCTGTGTGGGATCAAAATGCATTTCAGCATGCAAAATTGTATTAATGGTATTTGATGGGCCAACCCCATTGTGAGGAAGTAACAGATTTTGGCCGATATCCTGGGGTGGCACTTGTGCTGGTGCATGATTCACAATTATGGCCCCACTCTCAATTAAGTCCTGAATAGCATGCTTTAGGGGCCAACATTGGTCTATGGAATGCCCGGGGGCCCCCATATGATAATCACAAGTAACAGTCTCATTGTCATATCGTCCCTTGGGTGCATCAGGATTGGGACGCCTTAATGAGACTTGGCCCCCTTCCAAGAGTTTTCTGAGGGTCTGGCCATAAGAGGCGTAAATTGCCTTCTATCCTTTTCAAATATCTCTGCCTCACCATGAGGGGCGGTAACCGACTCGACTGGTTGGACTTGCTGAACTCGCTGGACATTAGGATGGACAAATTGGGCTTGTAGGACATTAGGTCACACAAATTGAGCCTGTAGGACATTAGGATGAATGAATTACGTTTGTGGGATGTTGTGCAGAATGAATTGCGCTTGTGGGACTTGTTAATATGGATGAGTGACTGCATGGGCTTGGGGAAGATGAGGTCTGGATTGATAGTTCCGAGGAGGAGCAGGTTGTACATACATGGGTTGAAAAGGTTCAACTAGGTTGACTTGATCTTCTCCATCTTTCCTTCCCTCGAGCCTTTTGCCCCCATTTCCAAACTTCTTATGGAAGGTTCCTCTTGATATTTGTTGGTTTATCAAACTCTACAACCCAAAAATGTTGAGAACTTTCCCAGATTTGATTCCAACTTCTACCCTTTTTGCTACCTGTACAAAAAGTGCGAAGCTATCTGTAGTCTGCCCGACAAGATGGGTGTAGTATGGTTGTTCCAAAGTGGTAATGAAGGTTGAGATCATCTCAGACTCAATCATTGGAGGTCTTACTTGAGCTGCAGTCTTTCGCCATCTCTGTGCGTACTCCTTGATTGTTTCCTACCACTTCCTTGTCATCCTCATTACATCAAGGTGGTCCGGAATCATCTCCGAGTTAAACTTATGCTGGGCTAGAAAAGCATTTGTCAAATCTTTCCACCCTCTGATCTGAGCTTGATCCAAGGATGAGAACCACTTATAGGCAGAACCAGTCAGGCTTCTTTGAAATAGTTGAGTCAGCAGCTTCTCATCTTTCCCATATTGGCACATGGCCCCACAGTACAACTTGAGGTGGGCCATTGGACATCTTGTGCCGTTATACTTTTCAAAATATGGACACTTAAATTTTGCAGGTAGCTTAGCATCTGGATACAAACACAGGTCCTCAAAATCCATGCCACCAAAGAAACCTATTCCCTTTACTTGAAATAGTCCTTCCTGGATTGCTTCAACCTTATTTATGAATTTGCTTTCCAAGGCATTTCACAACTTTTCATTCCTACCTTGTTCTTCTTCTTCTTCGTGAGTAAGGTTGTAGGTAGGGACATGCAAACATGTTTGGGGAATTGGGACTTGTTGGGTAGGTTTTTGAGGTTGTGGTAGAAACTGTGGTTGGGTTGTGGAGGCTTGGGCTTGAGCGTGAATGAGGGTATCTATAGCTTTAGCTAACTTTGCCACTTGCTCTTGAAGCTGAGCAAAATCTTGTGCAGATATCGTGGGTGCGGGATTCGATAGGTTGAGATCCATGATTATCCTTGATCTGAGCAAGTATGGATTTCTAACTGGTTGATCCTTCTTTTTGGCCACAATGGTTAAACCCTGGTTGAACCCTGTAGCAACTCTCCGATTATGTCCTTTGCATGCCATAAATTCCCATGTTGAGCTCGGCTTGAACAAAAGTCTCCAAAGATGAATTCGGCGGATTAAAAGGGTTGCTCCAATTGATGGCGCCGGACATGCCGCCGTCGCCAAATTGATGCGGATGGAGAATGGGTTTTGGCTTTCTTGCAGAGCTTCCAAGAGAAGAAGAACAGAGGGATTAGAACCACAAAATGAGTGCGACCGGAGGGAACTGCTCACCGGAAAAACCTTCGTCACCGTCAGATTTGGGTTAAGAAGAAGCTCTTTTTAGATTAGGGTTTTGACCTTTTCCCTCTTCGCTGAGAGCTCTAAATTTTCTCTCGTCACCAAAATCTGAAATTTCAAGCTCTATTCAATCTGGTGCGTCCCTGGCTTTTATAGCAAGGGATGGGAGGATTTTGAAAACAAAATTTCTATTCTTTTTTTCGTGCGGGGGGGGGGGGGGGGGTTTGAATAAGAAAAAACAATTTGATGGATTTTTGAAATAATTGTTTTTTTGAGTTTTTTTTTTTGAAAAATAGGTAATCTGGTTAGTTAGGACAACTTTTTGGTTGTTGAAGATATTTTGTTGTATGCGCGTGTGACGAGATTCTTCGCCACATGTGCACACGATACTGTCCACTTGGCAAAACATTCTTAAAAATCTTCAAAATGGGACCCTTGGTTTCCACAACCAGATTTTTACAAATTGACAGTCATTTTAAAAGTTTTGGTCTGTAGAACTCAAATTCGAAGTTAAAATCTTATTTCGGCCTCTTAAAATTGCAAATTTTGGCCAAAAAGACTATCAAGGGTAAAATGGTCATTTTTTCCAAACCCTGAACCTAGCCAATATGGTACTTGTTTGAAAGAATTGTTTTATCTAGAATTCAGATTTAGGATTAAAAATAGACTTCGGATGAGGAATGGAGTAGGTGGGACCACTAGGGACATTTTGGTCATTTTCATGAATTTTAGAGATTTTCAAAGAGCTTGGACACATGGTAGAAATAGGATTTGGAGGATGATCGGGAGTTGCAGATTCTCAAGCCAAGCCTTCAAGGAGAAACTACACATTGGTGAAAATTGGGGAGTTTACAGCTGCCCCTCTTTGTCGGAGTCGCGAGCGACAGACGACAAAGAAAAGACATGACCGAAAGTTGCACAGTTCAATGAAATTGTGCTTTATGCCAAAATTACTTTTCATATTTTGAACTTCCAATATTTTTGTGAATTTGAAAATGAAATACTTTAGAGCGAGAATATGTCCTTTCTCAAAATGGTAAATGCTTGTCTTTCAAGACAGGACGTAGTAGCATCTCAAGAAGATGAAGCAAAAAAGTCTAAACCTCTTTGAGCTGTGTATAGATCAGAGGTAAAAGGGTTTCAATTTTCTTTCATAATTTTTTTTGGAAGTTCAATTTATGAAGAATATGTTTGTCTAAAAAAAGTTTTCAATCCATGAACTCGGAGATTGCCAAGGACTGTGATTTGTTAGAGTTAAGTCTAGTCATCGTTGAGTTGTTTCAAAGGGTTGGATAGGTTCCAACCTCAATGATTAATTTCGCAAAACTTTCTAGAACCGAGTCCACTCGTGAAATGAGATTCAAAAGAGACAGAATCGTTGTCACGACCCGAACCGAAAATTCCCGATTTCGTAGGTTTTCAGTTCAAGTGCAACCTTTACCCCATATCTCTACGGGTGTGGCTAACGAAGTTAGATTCGTAAGCGGAAGTTCGAACAGTTCTAGTAAGAATAGGTAACTAAAATATGCCTAGAATTAAAATCTAATAATTTCTAGGTTTTCACAGTCTTAGTCTAAAGTAAAACATCAAGTCTATTAGAGTGCGCTACCCATTCCGGACTTCCTCTTTGCATCTATGCTCCTGAGCCTGAAAAATAGTAAAACAACAGACATAAGCTAAAAGCCAGAATGAGTATACCTACTATGAAG
>JAUPMG010158563.1:0-10865 GCA_031762675.1 Pachysandra terminalis | reverse complement strand
AATCAGACCATTCTTTTAGGGACTTGCACCCAACGGTAGAATGCCACAAATCCTATTCCTTTAGGGACTTGCACCCATGAAGGAATACTCCATTGACCATTATTTAAGGGCCTTTCACCCACGGAATAATGTTTCATTTTATCCATTAAGAGACTTGCACTCACAGTGGATGAATCCATTGACCATTATTTAAGGGCCTTTTACCTACAGAATAATGCTCCATCTTATCCATTAAGAGAATTGCACTCACGGTGGATGAATCCATTAACCATTATTTAAGGGCCTATCACCGACGGAATAATGCTCCATCTTATCTGTTAAGGGACTTGCACCCACGGTAGATGACACCATTCATTACACAAGGGTGAGCTCTCCCCGAGACACCTCATCGCATCAACAATCCTGTGATACTCCCAGTACCACTTGTGAGCTACCTCGGGACGTGTGGACCCCAGATAGATCGAGTAACTAGGAGTCGCCACCACTCATTGAGTCTAGGTGTGAATGGTCACCTAGGTATGTCATTTAATCTCAAAAAATGGACCCAAAGATTAAGCTTTAGTATGGTCTAATTAGATTGGGTAGGGAGGTTTAGTTAAGAGAGCGGGAAGATGTTAGGCACCCACTCTCTTCCGGTTCAACCGGTTACCTAGTCTAAGTTTATTTGGCCAATTAAATAAAATCTAGAAAATTCCTAAATCTTAACATCCTAAAATATCTACCTCAATCCCAAAAATAAAAATTGCAACGGAAATAAAATCCTAATTAAATCTATAGGGATCATCCAAACCTAAATCCTATAATCTATCAATCAAACGAGATTGTAATAGCACACGATCTTGTAGCAAGGAATCAAATCAAAAGAGAATAAAAATTGAAATTGATCTTATAGCAAGGTATCCAATCACACTGATATTGCTGTAATTCTCCAACGGAGTCGCTAGCTGTGAGTTACCCCGAGTCGTGTGGACCCCAGATAGATCAGGTAAATAGGAGTCGCCACCACTTATTGAGTTTATGTGTGAATGGTCACCTAGGTATGTCATTTCATCTCAAAAAATGGACCCAAAAATTAAGCTTTAGTATGGTCTAACCAGATTGGGTAGGGAGGTTTAGTTAAGAGAGCGAGAAGGTGTTAGGCACCCACTCTCTTCCAGTTCAACCGGTTACCTGGTTTAAGTTTATTTGGCCAATTAAATAAAATCCTAAAAATCTAGAAAATTCCTAAATCTTAACATCCTAAAATATCTACCTCAATCCCAAAAGTAAAAATTGCAACGGAAATAAAATCCTAATTAAATCTATAGGGATCATCCAAACCTAAATCCTATAATCCATCAATCAAACGAGATTGTAATAGCACACAATCTTGTAGCAATGAATCAAATCAAAAGAGAATAAAAGTTAAATTGAAATTGATCTTATAGCAAGGTATCCAATCACATTGATATTGCTGCAACGCCTTGAAATAAAAATAAAATAAATACCTGGGTAGCAGCAGAATTTTCCTTTTTGATTTTGGAACTCTCGGATTGCTTGGCTCGGCAATGATAATCAAAACATGGTTGCAGCACAGTCCGATGAGGGACAAATGAGGTTGGAGTTTTCTGATTTTTGTTTTTGACAAAAGGTTTCGGATTAGAGACAAAGGGGATTGTAGTATGTAAATCTCACAGGGTTTGGCTAGGGCTTTAGCTTGATTTATGAAGGAGGTTTTGAAGAAGAAATCAAAAGGGGTTTGGAGGTTTTAAAGCAAGGATTTCGAACGATTTTTTGGGTTGGAAGAGCACAGTTGAAGATGGGGTTTTATGGCTTGGACGAACAGAGGGGTTTGTGTTTGAATTGGCTAAGGTTTGCAAGGCTTTAGATGTGGATTTTGCATGTTTTAATCTAGGGAAAAACAAGGGTTATACCGAGGATTTCGAATGGGTTTTGGTTAGGGTTCCTACAGGGTTCTAATGAAGGACGAGCAGAGAAGGTTTGGGTTGCTAACAAACAGGCGTTGAGTGGGGTTTCTACAGGTTTTTTGCAGGTTCAAACTAAGAAAAGAAGGATATGAGTTTAGGGTTTTCCTCACCTCGAATTCGGCTGGCTTCCCCTTTGATTCTTTGTGTTTTTCTCTCGATCTCCTTGCCGATTTCTGAATTTTTTTTCCTCTCGATTTCTGATTATCTCCCCCCTTGTGGTTCGATCAACCATCCTCTTTATAGCCTATGATTTCTTCTCCAACCTTCATCTTCATCCTAATCCCCTAATCCCTCTCTTTCAATCTTCATCTTCTTTGATCTAATCCCAATCTCTTCCATCTCTATCCATACCTTCTTCAATCCTTCTTCCTTTTCTTCTTCAGTCTCTATCCCTTCTTTCTCTTTAAAACCCTAAGCAGAAGGGTTCTTCCTCCTAATTAAATTATTATTTTTTTAATTTTTTTTCTAAACAACCTTTAATCTAATCCTAATCCAATTCTAAACTTAATCATAATCTAATCTTCTAGAATTTTTTGAAAAACTAATCCTAATCTGATCACACATTTTTTATGATTATTATTATTTTTATTAAAACCCAATTAAAAATATTTATCAAATACCAAAAGTACCCCTCTCACCACCAATCTCAAATTTTGACCAAATTACAACTATTGGAAGGATTTCGCATGAAAAGATCAAATTCGAAATCGAAACATTATTCTGACGTCCGCAAGTCATGAATTTAACCCAAAACGATATCAAGGGCATAACAGTCATTTTCTCATATGATCTCGAAACTAGGTGATAGTATACTCGTTGGAATGCATTTTCAACCTAGCACTCATTTCTAATGTTAGAAAAAGATTTTATGGGATGATGAATTGAGTGGGGTCCATTGAGGATTATTTTGGTAATTTCATGGATTTTGGGAATTTCAGTGAGAATTTTGGCTCAATGGATTTAGGATTGAAATTGGGATCGAAGATGAAAAGGTGCCAAGCTCAAGCCTCCAGAAGCTGCAAAGATCAAAAAGCAATTATTTTTATTTTTCGTGCAAATTGGGGTGTCTACACCACTCACACACAAAGTTGTCAGCCATACTGACACCTGGTGAATGCTCCCCGCACTACCTACACACCATCCTTAGTTCTCATGACTAAGTCAAAAACACACAACATTAGAGGAATTCTCCCAGCATTGCTCACATACAATTCTCATTCACGATCACACAGTAGTTAACAATATCATCAAATGAATGCTTATAGCATCACTCAAACCATTGTGACAACAATATCCTAATCAAACACCTTAGTTCATACACACTAGGTTCCTACAATTCACATTCATCTTTCTAGTCCCATTTAACTAATATAATACCTTTAGAAGCCACACAATAGCATTCATCTCCTATACACACCTCATATATAGTCAATGAATATTCAAGCCATACACACAATACCCTTTCATAGTATAGCACTATAAATACACATTAAACAAGCCAGATAATATCATAGACATGTACATAACATCATTTGTAAGCTTCCCATGAAATTTGGGTCAAAACAGAGCTCGGTAGTTGGCTCAGTAGGTAATTTTCCAGCTTTGACACCTCGTCGGTGTTTAAATCGTAACTATTTTTATATTTATCGGATTGACTTGAAACTTGGATCATTATGTTCTTAACTAATGGGAGCATCGTAGAAAAATATAAATAAAATATTTTGGGGTCGATAGGTGGCTCGTTAGCAGCTCGGTAGCTGGCTCGATAGCTGCTGAGGTTTGGTAGAATGTCCAGAGAATTTTGAGTGCTTGGTAGGTAATTTCAGTAGCTACCGAGCTACCTACCGAAAATCGAATCTAGCTTGATTCTCGAGGTTTTTCATGGATTTTCGTGCACACACATTCACATCAATGTTTTCTAAGGTTTTTGTATAGATTTCATCATCTAATTTCATACATATCAAATCCCATCTCATCATATCAACCTAATATGATTTTCAATCCAAAGATCAAGTGTTCATTCATAGTTTGAGATTTCAAGGTTTAGAAACCTACATGCTTCTCTAATGATATTAAAACATCAAATCTCATCAATATCATTCATGCTATAGGATTTCATGGATCTAAACACTAGATCATTCAAATCATGCATTGATCTCCTACAAATAACTATAGCATTAATTACAATATCATGAACCTATCCGTAATAAAAACAATGGAAGATCCCTACCTCTTTTCTCAGCCTTTTCTGCAATTTTTCCACGCAAGAAGATGCACCAAGGCTCTTCTCTCCTTCTTCCCTTTCTCCCTTTGCCAAGAAACTAGAATTTCTCTCTCTCTTCTTGCGATTTTGGATGTGTGAGACACAAAGGGTAGGTTCCTTCATCCTCCTCTCCTATTTGGAAGGGATTTTAGAGAATCAAGGATTTTCTTTAACCAACTAATGTGCTGGAGCATATCTAATAAAGTGAAAAGACTAAGGTACACCTGGTGATTTGGTCATAAGACACCTCCATCCCCTTAGCTTCAAACGTCCACTTCAAATCCTAGCCTCCATAAGGTTTTTAAAATTAGTTAAGTGATCCTACTAACTTTATTATTTACACAAGGTCCCTGCATTATGTTGTAATTACAACTTCCACTAATTTCAATTAATTAAATACATAGTCTTATTTAATCCTTCCCAAACTATAATTATTGTTAATTATAATTAAATTTTATTAATTATAATTTAAAGACACGGGTCGCTACAGGTGAATTAAATCACTTAAATAAAGATTGGGAGAATTATGGAAAAGGATGACTTTTGAGTTATAATTATAAAAAAATAAAAAAAAAACCTATAAAAAAAATCTTATTTTGAAAAGAAAGAAACTTTTCAAAAAAATTGAGCAAAAGGAACTTTTTACTGCAACAAACTTCAACCTTCCAAATAAGCCCCTCATTATAACACAACTTATTTTCCTCTCTTCTCCCTAAACCATCTTCTCCTTCGTTCTTCCTCCCATAGCTAGCTGGAGTTGGTCCTTCATTCTCCTTCCTTCAATGACTGCTCTATATTATTTTATTTTTTTAAATTCTCTTGGTTGCTTTGGATTGTTAGAATTAAAATCTAAGTTGTTGCCAGAGAATATTTTTCTACTAAATTTCAGAAATGACATATTTATATATGTTTAAACCACTTAATTCTCAAGCTGCATATGTTTCTATGTGTTGCTTTTGATTGCTAGAATTAAAATCTAGTTAAGTTCAGAGGATATTTTCCTGCTATGTTTCCTCAACAGGTTCAATCACCAGATCTGGACAAACATCACAAAGCACTCACGGTAATCACCAAAAATCTTCCATCTCCTTCCCACATTTCATCTTCCTTTGATAAAGACTGAAATCTAACAGAATTACAGAACATGCCTTTATCATTCATTCAACATTCTGCCAAAATTACCTTCTCTCCAAACTTGTTGGACACTATTATCCCTATGCTATATTTCTCTGCTTTAACAAGCCAGCTTCCTTAAAATCCATTCAATCTCGTCTCCATAAAGGTCAAATTGCAACCAAATAGAGAACCCCCACAACTTTTCTATGATTCAAAGGGAGGAACCTCTTGAATCGTTGTAGTTTCAAAGTCAATGCTCTGCTCTCCACCTGAAGCATTTTCAGTGAACTCAATCGCTATCTACATCACCAAAGAAAAATAGAGACAAAGGAGAGAGAGAGAATAATAAACTAGGAAGGAGAACGAAGGAAGAGGGAAGTGTAGAAGGAGAAATTTTGAGATCAAAATATGCACGATCTCACAAGATGGACCAATTAAAATAAGATTCTCTCAAATGAAATTTTTTATTAGTTCAAATGGAACCCACAGAGAATTATTAAATTAAAATTATAATAATTCTCATTAAATATGAATTATCCTAAAATACTGGAAAATTTTAGATAATTCTCAAAAGAATTATCTAAATGCTATTCAATCAAATTTTAGATAATTCTTAAATAAAGAATTATCTTACATTGGATAATCTCCTAAAATGGCTGACAACAAGTAGAACTCTATCTTCCCCCACATGCAGATAATCCCTAATTAAATTGAAAATTATCTCTAATTCAAGGATGATTCTCTCCTCCAAATCTATAAATAGGGGTAGTCATCTCCCATTCAAAGGGGATCATCAATGATTAGAAGATGACCAGATGATCAAGAAGAGGGATTAGAAGGAGAAGAGATACTGAATCTCTGCTGCTCTGACACCTGATTTGAAGTCCTGAAGACCTAAAGATCCGCAGACTTCAAGCCTCAAAATACAGCATTCAAGCCTAAAGATTCAAGTTCTTCAATCTCTGAATACGCTCAAAAGTAGATGTGGCAATGGGTCGGGTGGTGTCGGGTCGTAACTGGGTTGGTGCTTAAACATGTTGGGTCGGGTTCGACCCGTTTACCAACGGGTCAGGAAAACCTCAACCGAATCCAACCCACCCATAAACGGGTCGAACTTGCCAACCCATTTACAATTTAATTAATTAATTAATTAATTATTTATTTTAATTTTCTATTATTATGTTATTAATTTTAATTTTAAATTAATAAAATAATTAAAAAAAAATACTAATAAACGGGTCGACCCTAACCTGTTTAGTTGGGTTGGGTTGGGTCGGGTTGTGTTTTGCCAGCTCTACTCAAAAGCCAAGATATCCACATCAAAGTTAAAGCTTTTGGTTTATATCTTCTATAAGTCTACAAGCACGAAGATCAAGCCGAAGATTCAGAAAACTATCAAACCCAATGAAGAAAGTTCAAATAGAAGCTCTAAAGCCCTGCTAGGCTATTGCCTTGAAGATCTGAAGACTTGAAGTTCTAATGTTGCACTCAAGCTTGAAGATAAAGCCTTCTATCTCTGAATACGCTGAAAGGCCCAGAGATCTAAACTAAAGTTGAAACTTTCGACCCACATTTTCTACAAGTCTACAAGCCCGAAGATCAAGCCGAAGACTTCTTTAAGTTCTTCACTCTCTGAATATGCTCAAAGGCCCAGAGATCTACATCAAAGTTGAAGCCTTCAGTCCACATCTTCCATAAGTCTACAAGCCTGAAGATCAAGCCAGAGACTTCGTATCAACCCAAGATTAAGCTATTGCAACCCTTGGATTGAAGACACCCCGAAGTGAAGAATCAGATGATCTTTTCTTTTGTATAAAGAAAATCCCTAGAGATTGTAATCTCCCCATATTAAATCAATAAAATTGATTTTGTTATGCATATCTTGTTCGTTGATTTTCAATAAACAAAATTTGTGTTTACAAATTTAGCACGCCTGGTGGGGCTATCTCTACCTCTCATCTCTTCACTTCCTCAAAGTTTGTTCAAAATTCAAACCAGTATCCATGACTCCTAGATCAATTCCATCTAACCCTCTGCTGACTGAGGGCATGAATGCAACTAAATGCAAGAAGTTGGAACCAAACGATAAAGATTGGGCCTTGGTTACTCATCGAAAGAAGACAAAGATGGCAACCAAATCAAAGAAAAGAAAGCCAAAAAAGCTCCTTGATACGGGCCTGAACTATCTGCAATGCTCCTTGATACGAGCCTAAACTATCTGCAATGCTCATTGACTCGAGCATAAACTGGTTACAAAGCTCCTTGATATGAGCATAAACTATCTGCATCACTCCTTGATACGAGTTTAAACTATCTATGTCACTCATTGTCACATAAGTATAAACTGTATGATTAAGAAAAAAACTCTTGAACTACATTTGACTTGATCCCTGCTTGAGTACGTAGGCAATCTGCAAAGGTCCAGTCTCAAAAAAAAAGTTGTCTTCAAAAGGATGGAATTTCATTCTCAATTAAAAATGCGTCCTATTTGAAATTGTCTGGTAAACTAAGGCTAGCAAAGACCCCTTCATCATTTTTATGAGAATTAATAATGCCAGCAGGATTGTAAGTAGAATTTGGACTGGAAGATCTTTTTGTAGCTTTTCTTGCATGATATTGAAGATATTTTATTCAACTTTTGAATCAGAACTGCACCCAAGTCGTAGAACTGACAAATGGGCCTTCTAGTGGTCCTTCATTAAGAAGATGAAAAACAAAAAATAAATATTAAAAGCTCCGAGAAAGGCATGGTTCCCCTAGAACACTAATGGTTCAAGTAAGAGTTAAAATCCCAAGAGTCCTGAAGGGCAAACAAGGGATGTAAATCCGAACTCAAGCAAGGGTTGCACACCCAAGTAATCTCAAAAGTGAAGCCATGATTACACATAAAGTCACCGAATTTGAAAGCGGATATTGATAAATAACTTAAGTTGAATGTTGATGTCATTATTGATCCTTGATGAGTCCAGCTGAGTATCCTTAGAATAAGGAGAAGACTGCAGGAAATATAATTTTCTGAATCGTACTTTGAGGTTGACATTCGTTGAATTAAGGGACTGTTTGACATATTCAATTGACCGATGAGATGAAAAAGCAAGAAGCTCAATAGGCCATTTTGGAGAAAATATACTGATCACCGGAGTATAAATAAATAGGAGTGTTTCATTTTTATGCGAAAAAGCTTCGTCCTCTATGATATTTAAAAAGCCTTGTCCCGAGATAGAAGAATCCTAAAAAATAATCATTGTTGATAGAGGAAAATAAAGAAGTCCTTATAAGTGGTTAACCTGCAAAATAAGAAAAAAAAATGGGTAAGATCTAAGAAGATAAAAAAAATAAAGGGGCAAAGAAAAAAAATATATATTCAAAAGAGGAGGGTGGAGTGACGTCACACCACCACTATTCTCTACTTATTCTCACTTCCCCATTTTCTCTTTCTACTCTTTCACCCTCTCTTCGTTTCTATTGTCGATTTCAGTACTAAGAATCAGAAGCAAATGGAAAGATTTGGCAGGCAATGGACGGTTTTGTTCCTGTGACCGTATCGATGGCGATTTAGAGACTTGGCGTTGTTTAATATCCTGTTAAGATTTTGATCTGATTCCAACAGAGTACAGAGATAAAGAGCAGTTGATGAAGCTGGTATTGAAAATAATAAAACAATCAAGATATCTTGTTGCAGTCCTTCTTGCTTTGCAAAAAGGATTTGAGAATCGGATTGTCTTAGTTTTTGAAGGCCACCGCCATGGATGCTCAATCCAAATTCATAATGTTTGAAAAAAAGGGAGTGATCAGAACTTTTCCATCTCATGAGTTCCGAGATCAATTCCAGAGCGATCGAACCAGGTTTAGCTTGTTCGATATATTAATGCCGAGACGGATTAAGATTCAGATCATCAAACTTCAAGCAGTTAAGATCTTGGGGAAATTAATCTTTCAATCGAATCCAAGCGATTCAATTACTGAAGGCATCGTCACCGACAACGGAGCACTCCATTGTGATACCGTGGAGCGTTTGTTATCTCTCCCGCGATCGGAAGGCAAAGAAGGCTTTGACGAAGAACAATGGATTAAAGGAGATCTTGCTAATAATGCAGAGTAATTTCTTGACATTGGTTCTGTGCAGTGACCTACTATAGATATGAGCGATGCCTTATCAAAATCAATAGCTGCATCATAGAACTTGTTGAACCAAAATTCCTCTATTCAAGGTGTATGAGCCCATCATCATGTCTAGTCTACAAGGGTTTGCCAGGCTTAATACGAGAATCAAGGTTCATAATATTGAACACACCTTACAGCATAGTTACGGCTATCGTTGCTTGTTACCAATATACAAGGACGAGTGTTCAAGAAGAAAATCCAGGATATTTTTGTTGGCTATGAGCCCAAGAAGTTTGGCGTTTGTAGAACCCACACTCGTTTCAAGAGATGTTACCATTAAAAGAAGAAAAGGAAAATAGCAAAGCAGAGAAACAAAGATCTGCACTTCATCCATAATGGTAAATCCAAAATCAGTTTCTCTCAATACTGGTTTACACGTAACAAGTGTATATGCACAACAGAAAAATACAACAGAAAAAAAAAGACGATGAAAAAAGAAAAGAAGGGTTTGTAGGAATATCTGTTTAACGGAGGCCCATCGTATTTAAAACGGTTGCTTGCAATTTCAGAAACCGGATGAGGGATGAATGCTATTGAAGGCTTGCTAAGTATATATAAGGAGTAGGATTCCTTATTTGATTCAATTAGAAGCCTAATCAAGTCCCAACTAAAAGTCCTAAAGGATGAAGAAATTCTAGTTTAGTTAGAAATCCTAAAAGGTGAAGAACTTCTAAGAGATAAACAAGGCTATGTGGATTGTTGCAAACTCCTAGTCTGCAAGGCATAGAATAGTAAGCTAGAGAAGTATTCTTAGCATACATGACGGTAACACCATTATATGGTATTACCAAAAGAGAGCAAAGCTTATTTGGATTCGTTAGTTTCAAAAAAAAAAAAAATCTGAGGTGTTGAACAATAACACTATTGAGTAGTGTTATCAAGTTCTAAAAAAAAAGATAAAGAAAGAAAAATGTACATCAAATTTTGTGCAAAATAATCAAGTGCTACCAAGTCAACAAATTGTGATAAACCACTGCTACAAAATCAAGCATCCATAAGTCGAGTCTTGTTCGCTACAAACACAACAAGTCGTGTCAACAAACAAGCCTCAACGGGGCATTTGTAGTTCTCCAACAAGTCGTGTCAACAAACAAGCCTCAACGGGGCATTTGTAGAAGGAGAAATTTTAAGATCAAAATATGTCACATGGCACGATCTCACAAGATGGACCCATTAAAATAAGATTCTCTCAAATGGAACCTTTGATTAGTTCAAATGGGACCCACAGAGAATTATTAAATTAAAATTATAATAATTCTCATTAAATATGAATTATCATAAAATACAGGAAAATTCTAGATAATTCTCAAAAGAATTATCTAAATGCTATCCAATCAAATTTTAGATAATTCTTA